>NC_069487.1:21266574-21327483 GCF_026875155.1 Cherax quadricarinatus | reverse complement strand
TTTTTCCCTCACAATTTTTTAAATTAACCTCATCCTTCATAAATCCATCTGCCGACACATCAGCTCCCAAGTACAGTGGACCCCCGACATTCGATAAATCCGACATTCGATGGAAAACCCGACATTCGATGTGATTCGTACGAGACGTGAACTGCACTGTGTGTGCCAGTGTTTACAAGCCAGCCAGTGTGCGCGCATCTAAGGATACATTCGGTACATTCCATATTATCACTGTTTTTGGTGCTTGTTTCTGCAAAATAAGTAACCATGGGCCCCAAGAAAGATTCTAGTGCCAACCCTTCGAGAAAAAAGGTGCTAATGAGTATTGAAATTAAGAAAGAGATAATTATAAAGTACGAAAGTGGAGTGCATGTGTCGGAGTGCATGATGATTTGGTAAAGAAATTGCCTGCAACTAGTGGTGATGTGAGTGAATTTAAGGCCAGCAAAGGTTGGTTTGAAAGATTTAAGAATCGTAGTGGCATACACAGTGTGGTAAGGCATGGTGAGGCTGCCAGTTCAAGTCCTAATGGAAGGGGATTCCCCTTCTAAACAGTAACACCATCCACATTCTCCCCTCCTCCCATCCCATCAATCATCACCAGATCTTCATTAAAGGTAAGTGTCAATTATTCTATTGTTATTAATCTATTGTTATTGTTGTTATTGTAATTATTCTATTGCATTAAACTTAATACAGTGGACCCTCGCCTAATGCTATTAATTCGTTCCTGAGAGCTCAACGTTAGGCGAAATTATCGTTGGACAAATTAATTTTCCCCATAAGAAATAATGGAAATCAAATTAGTCTGTTCCTGACACCCCAAAGTATGAAAAAAATTTTTTTTTTACCGCATGAAATATTAATTTTAATACACACAAACTGAAGAAGACATGCACTGTTACATGACACTTACCTTTATTGAAGATCTTGTGATGATTGATGGGATGGGAGGAGGGGAGAGTGTGGATGGTCTTAGTGTTTAGAAGGGGAATCCCCTTCCATTAGGACTTGAGGTAGCAAGCCCTTTTCCGGGGTTACTTCCCTTCTTCTTTTAATGCCACTAGACCAGCTTGAGAGTCACTGGACTTCCGTCGCACAACATATCTGTCCATAGAGGCCTGTACCTCTCGTTCCTTTATGACTTTCCTAAAGTGTTTCACAACATTGTCAGTGTAATAGTCACCAGCATGGCTTGCAATAGCCGTGTCAGGGTGATTTTCATCAAAAAGATTTGCACTATAAGCCACATTACACAGATTTCCTTAATCTTTGAAGTAGCAACTTCTTCAATTTCTCTCTCCCCTCCTCCAAAGCAGTTTTCCTCAGGTCTGGCCCCTTGCTGTTGAAGATGATCTAGCAGCTCATCAGTGGTTAGTTCTTCATTGTCCTCCTCCACCAACTCTTCCACATCCTCCCCACTAACCCCAACCCCAAGGACTTCCCAATGCCACAGTGGATTCCTCAACTGGCATAACGCTTCTCAGGGTTAGCCTCAAATCCTTCAAAATCTCTTTTGTCTACACATTCTGGCCACAGTTTCTTCCAAGCAGAGTTCAAGGTCCTCTTAGCCACTCCCTCTCAAGCCTTACCTATAAGGTTTACACAATTGAGGATATTAAAGTTATCTCTCCAAAACTCTCTTAGAGTCAGTTGAGTTTCTGAGGTCACTACAAAGCACCTTTCAAACAGAGCTTTTGTGTACAGTTTTTTTAAGTTTGCAATGACCTGCTGGTCCATTGGCTGCAGGAGAGGAGTGATATTAGGAGGCATAAACTTGATCTTAATGAAGCTCATGTCTGCAGAAAGTCGCTCTGCCACGTCTGAAGGATGACCAGGAGCATTGTCTAACACCAGGAGGCACTTAAGGTCAAATTTATTTTCAATTAGGTAATTTTTCACAGTGGGGGCAAATGCATGGTGTAACCAGTCATAGAAAAAGTCCCTAGTGACCCATGCCTTACTGTTTGCCCTCCACAGCACACACAAATTAAGCCTTGAGGATATTCTTTTGCCTGAACGCTCTGGGAGTTTCAGAGTGATACACCAATAAAGGCTTCACTTTGCAATCACCACTAGCATTGGCACACATCAACAGAGTAAGCCTGTCTTTCATAGGCTATGTCCTGGGAGTGCCTTTTTCCTCCTCATAATGTAGGTCCTGCTTGCATTTTCTTCCAAAACAGGCCTGTTTTCGTCACAATTAAACACTTGTTCAAGTTTCAGTCCTTCAGCCTCTATGTACTCCTTGAATTCATGCACATATTCTTCAGCTGCTTTGTGGTCCAAACTGGCAGCCTCACCATGCCTTATCACACTATGTATGCCACACGATTCTTAAATCTCTCAAACCAACCTTTGCTGGCCTTAAATTCACTCACATCACCACTAGTTGCAGGCATTTTTCTAATTAAATCCTCATGCAACTTCCTAGCCTTTTCACATATGATCGCTTGAGAGATGCTATCTCCTGCTATCTGTTTTTCGTTTATTCCACACCAATAACAGTCTCTCACATCTTCTATCACTTGCGATCTTTGGTTTCGAAAACAAAGTTGCACCTTTGGCAAGAACAGCTTCCTCGATTGCCGTTTTCTTGGCCACAATAGTAGCGATGGTTGATTGGGGTTTACTATACAACCTGGCCAGCTCGGAGACAAGCACTCCACTTTCATACTTAGCAATGATCTCTTTCTTCATATCCTTAGTAATTCTCACCCTTATTCCTGTAGGGTTGGCACTAGAAGCTTTCTTGAAGCCCATGGTCACTTATTTTGCAGGTGAAATCACTAAAAAACGCAGAAAAATACAAAATGTTCCGACTGTATGCTTGGATGTGACCAAAGGAGGCTGGCTTGTAAACACTGCCACCCACGGAACAAGTGAGGCTGGCTCAGGCCGCACATTGCCGCGTCTCGGACGAATTGCGTTGAGCGAGTTTTTTAGCGCTAGGCAAGGCAAAATTTTTGCGTTAAAATGTATCGTTAGGCGGATTTAACGTTATGCGATGCCATCGTTAGGCGAGTGTCCACTGTATTTTATGTGGTAAAAATTTTTTTTTTCATACTTTTGGGTGTCTTGCACGGATTAATTTAAGAACATAAGAACATAAGAAAGAAGGAACACTGCAACAGGCCTACTGACCCATGCGGAGCAGGTCCATGTCCCCCCCCCGGATTAGACAATGACCCGCCCCCCGGATTAATCCATGACCCACCCAGTCTGGTCATCCCCACTCAAGGATGGAGCACTGTACCAGACCCAGCAGCACAGTTAGTCAGATCCAACTCACCCACCCACACCCACTCATGTATTTATCTAACCTATTTTTAAAACTACACAACGTTTTAGCTTCAATAACTGTACTCGGGAGCTTGTTCCACTCATCCACAACTCTATTACCAAACCAGTGCTTTCCTATATCCTTCCTGAATCTGAATTTTTCCAACTTGAAACCATTGCTGCGAGTCTTGTCTTGGCTGGAAATTTTCAGCACACTATTTACATCCCCTTTATTTATTCCTGTTTTCCATTTATACACCTCGATTATATCCCCCCTAATTCTATGCCTTTCGAGAGAGTGCAGATTCAGGGCCCTCAGTCTATCCTCATAGGGAAGATTTCTGATACATGGGATCATCTTTGTCATCCTCCTTTGTACGTTTTCCAGAGCATTTATATCCATTCTGTAATACTGTGGCCAGAACTGAGCAGCATAGTCTAAATGAGGCCTAACCAAATATATATAGAGTTGAAGAACAACCTGAGGACTCCTATTATTTATACTTCTAGATATGAAGCCAAGAATTCTGTTAGCTTTATTGCAAACACTAATGCACTGTTGTCTTGGTTTTAGGTTACTGCTAACCAGAACTCCTAAATCCTTTTCGCAATCGGTAGTATTAAGATCTACATTATTTAGTTTATATGTGGCATGGTTATTTAACTGTCCAACATTTAGAACTTTGCATTTGTCAATATTAAACTGCATCTGCCACTTCTCCGACCATTGCGTCAGTCTATTCAAATCATCCTGGAGTGCTCTAATGTCCTCATTAGAATGAATTGGACGTGCTATTTTAGTGTCATCAGCAAATTTGCTTATGTCGCTATTTATTCCCTCATCTATGTCGTTTATGTAAATTGTGAACAACAAGGGGCCCAACACTGACCTCTGAGGAACACCGCTTGTGACGTGCCCCCATTCTGATTTCTCCCCATTTATGCAAACTCTCTGCTGTCTATTTGTCAGCCATGCCTCTACCCAGGAAAAAATTTCTCCTCCTATTCCGTGTGCATTAAGTTTCCTCAATAGCCTCTGGTGTGGAATTCTATCGAAAGCCTTACTGAAGTCCATATACACAATATCATATTCATTACCATGATCTACCTCCTCAAACACCTTAGTGAAAAAAGTTAGTAAATTCGTAAGAGAGGAACGCCCCTTTGTAAAACCGCGTTGAGAATCATTAATCAATCTGTGCCTGTCAAGATGGCTACGAATTGCTTCGGCAATTATTGATTCCATAAATTTTCCCACTATGGAGGTAAGGCTTATTGGTCTATAGTTTGAAGCCAAGGACCTGCCACCTGCCTTGTAAATAGGTAGTATTACATTTGCCATTTTCCACTTATCAGGCACTATACCAGTTTGTAGTGATATGTTAAAAAGATTAGCCAAAGGTATGCTAAGTTCCTCTTTACATTCCTTTAACACCCTTGCAAACAGTTCATCAGGACCTGGGGATTTGTTAGGTTTTAGTTTCTCTATTTGTCTGAGGACCATGTCACTAGTTACCGCAATCGTACATAGTTTATTATCATCCTGTTCTACGTAATCTATTATTTCAGGAATATCGCTAGTATTTTCCTGGGTGAAAACTGAGAGGAAGTAGGTATTTAGAATTTCACACACATCCTTATCACTGTCAGTGATCTGACCAGAGTTACTCTTAAGTCAACATTCGATGGCTCTCAGGAACAAATTAATATCGAATGTCAGGGGTCCACTGTATCTGAAAACATTCACTTCTTCCATACTCCTCCCCAGTTTGATATCCAATTTTTTTTATCTAAACATTTGATACCCATCACCTTATGTATACCCCAAATTTTCTATTTTTTGGTGTTAATAAAAATTCTTATGAATTATGAACAAAAATGTCATCATATTTTAAGCCTGAACAGAGGAAATGTTTATTTTAGTGCAGGAATACCTGCTTTCGTTTATTTGGACCCTATTTTGAAATTTGATTTGTTTGAACTTTGTGGAATTTGGCAATTTATTCAATTTCTGATGCAAAGACTAAGAAGACCATTATTTTTCTGGCTTGAAACAAACATTGGCAGTTATCCCACCACTTCGTTGTCTCCAGACCTAGCCTCTGTGACTTCTTTCTTCCCATAAAAATGGAAAAATGGCACTCAAGGGGTGGGCATTTTAACGATGTGCAGAACAGCTCTAGAATTGTAATCTAAACTGTGAGGAGAAAGTTGCAAAGGCACAAGGGTCAGAGTGTAGCCTCCAGGAAGGGAGTTCACTGTTGGGAGACAATTTCGACTAGGTGATTCAAAAGCCTATGTATTTTTCTTATGGTTCAGTCCAGGAACTTTGTAGAGCATTTGTATACATAAAACTAATGTACAAAAATAAATTTCATTTGATTAAAATCTAACCATTTAAAATATAATTCATCCTTAACAATATATCATTTATAGTTCATTTGGAAAAATGCATGTAATTTGTTTTTGTAAGTGATTAATTGGCTCCATAAATGCCAGTGTCATAAGTGGGAAAACATTACTCAATACATCGTAAGGTGGGTTTGTTGCATGAGTTTCAAATGTTTTTGTATCTGAAAGTTTATTGTATAATACGTTTTTGATTCTGATTTGGTCACTTGATGGTTTTGTGTGTACCCTTAATAATAATGGACTTAAAAAATGAAAATGGTTTTGTTTGTTTATTTTAGTTTTAAATTATTAATGTTTGTAATATAAAGGTATGTTTACAATTTTACCATATTAAGCATTTTTAGACAAGAACATCTTTTCTCTGATCAAAATATTGTCTTAAATTTTTGTTGACCCTTATGGGTTTAGTACTCTGATTAGATTTTAATAATAATTTATATCTGAAAACATTCACTTCTTCCATAACTCCTCCCCAGTTTGATTATCCAATTTTTCTTTATCTAAATTCATTTGATACTTCATACCTTAGTATACACCTACCATCCGTACTTACGACCAGCTTGGTTCCAACCAACCGGTCGTAAGTCAAATGCACACATAAGTCGAACCTTTTAAAATTGCC
Organism: Cherax quadricarinatus; assembly: GCF_026875155.1. Lineage (NCBI taxonomy): Eukaryota > Metazoa > Arthropoda > Malacostraca > Decapoda > Parastacidae > Cherax > Cherax quadricarinatus. Next base: position 21,321,167 of record NC_069487.1, on the reverse strand, counting down.
GACATGCTGGGTAGGGCATAATGTCAAACTTTTCCTATATAAACTACTACATAGTACTGTAATGTAATGTACAATCATTATTTCATTCTTTTTACCATAATTTACTTCTATTGTTATATTTTAATTATTTATGTACTGTATATAATGTATACATGGTAGTGAACTGTTTTGTAAATTTTACATCGCATACAGTATCATATGTTACTGTTATCTTTATGTATTGTCGACACAGTGGAATGGGAGAATACCTACCAGAATGTTGGTTGGCTGACTGGCTGACTGAATGTGGATGTGTCTCTCTCTCTCTCTCTCTCTTAGGTACACATAAGTGAAGTTATCATACATAGTATAAAATTACCTAGGATAACCCAAAAATCCTTGCCCAACATAAGTAGTATAAAATCTGAATGTTGCAAACTTGCAATTGTTAATAAAACACCCAATAACTATTTTTTTAATTTATTATACAAACAGACAATATTAAAAACATAATGGAACTTGTATCAAAACAGTTTGTATGTATTAGAAAAATAAAAATGAAACAAAATAGCTACATGGACACATTGCAAAGGGGATTAAATAAAACTTTCAAGTCCCATATTGCTGAGATTCATGAGGGAAGACAATTATTCTTTATTGCTTATATTGATAGTATGGTAGTGCTGAAGACAATTTCTATTGTCTCTTTATGCACAGATTTTACTTTGCATACAGAACATTGGGATCGGAGGATGTGACAAATTTCTTTGAGTTGCTGCAATACTTGCAAACCAAAGCGGCTTATTTTCCCTGCCAGTGGCAAGTGGTTTAGAGTTCTGTCCAGCCTAACCACTGTCTTCAGGCCTTTCTGCACGTTGGCCCTGCACAGCTTTCACTACGCTGACACTATTGGAAGTACATGGTGAATTACTTGGAGAAATGTAGACATATTTTGACCTCGGTGCTGGAGGGTCCCCATAAAAACAATTATCCATTGATTCTGGAGGACAATAAAAACCTTTGATATAGATCCAGACCACTACTGATTTCATATATACAATAGTATTTTTTTTATAATATTTATTTTTACTGAAATTGTACTATGTCACTTCTAGGGCAGCAACGAAATTTTTGTGCTTCCTTTGTTGCATTTTTTCAATGCATGCTACACTCACATTATGCTTCACACGGAATCTTTATTATATATATATCAAAATATGCCTAAAACTATCCATGTACGCATAAACCAACAATCAGTACTTTACCCGACATTGTTAGAAGAGGGTAAAATCCAAGAGTATATTAGTGACAGGAAGGAAAAAACCCACTCTGGGTGACGCCAAGCCACAAGTGTTTATGTTATGTTTATCTCATCCAAGGGGAAGGCGCAAACGCCATCACCAATTATTGAAGCGACTCAGGGAAGGCTTGTGATGGTTAGAAATTAAAGCTCGGGATCAGATGCGCTGGTGGTGTAGGATGACACACGCAAACTTGCACGTGTTTAAGCGAGAAAATTTTCCCCGTAACTGCGCGACAAAGGTTAATGTTAGAGTGAGAGGTGAGTAACAAGATTTAAATGAGAGAGATTGAGAGGTAGCAAGGTTAGGAGTTTGTTAAACAAACATTGTTGTTGTTGTTATCAGCCCGGACCACGAATGGTTTTTGTTCACTCTGTCAAGCCGACCAGGAAAAAAAACATCTACATTTGTTAAATTATAGTTATGTAGATGTTTTTTATTATATAATTTTGAAAAAAATTATAGATGGGATTAGCCAAAGTCTATATTACATTTTATACACATTTTAATGCGCTCAGTGATTATTATTGTGTTATTATCATTGTTATATGGCGTATTCAAGACCAATTACTCTTAATGAGTGGCTCTGATACAGACAAGCAGACAGAAAGACATGGCACACATGTTAGACAGAAAGACAGACACACAGAAAGACACACACAGGTAGACAGGAAAGACAGAACACACACTCAGGTAGGCATAAAGACAGACACACAAGTAGACAGAAAGACACACAGGGTAGACAGAAGGACAGACAGACAGAAGACACTCAGGTATACAGAAAGACAGACACACAGGTAGTAGACATAAGGAAATAAGACAACGAAGGAACACTGAAAGGAAGGCCTACTGGCCCATGCGTGGCAGGTCCAAGTTCCTCCCGGCTTAAGCCAATGCACCCAAACTAGTCAGGATCGTCAGTCACATTGCCTTTAAGGAGGAAACACGGCAACCGGGACTGGTAGCACAAGCTATCACGTCTATCTCACACCCACCCACATTCTACTCAGGTATTTATCCAACCTATTTTTAAAGATACACAACGTTCTGGCCTTCTATAACGGTACTTGGGAGTTTGTTCCACTCATCCACAAACTCTATTACTAAAACAGTGCTTTCCTATATCCATCCTGAATCTGAATTTTTCCAACTTAAAACCATTGCTGCGAGTCCTGTCTAGGCTAGTTATTTTCAGCACACTTTTTACATTCCCCCTTTTATTTATTCCTTTCTTCCATTTTTTTACACCCCTCAATCTTATCCCCCCTAATTCTACGTCTTTCTAGAGAGTGAAGATTCAGGGCCCTTAGTCTATCCTCATAGGGATAGACAGACAAACAGACGCACAGAGATACAGACAGACACAGGCAGGCAGATACAGGCAGGCAGATACAGGCAGACAGATACAGACAGGTTTATGTGCAACAGTGAAAACAATAGAGAGTTGGAGAGTAAGAGCCTTTCATTTCCACAATCTCCAGTGCAAGATTACCGACTTATCTTTAGGGGCCATGGTGATAATTGACTGTCCCGTTAGCACAGTTAATGCAGTATGATGCTGCTGATACGGCAGAGTTACTCAAACTGATGCTGCCTGCATGACGCATTTGCTGCCGCGAGTATTGTCAAATACTGTACAGTGGTGTGCATCTAAGCGGCCACTGCCCAGCTACCAGATGCACGGTCGTAAGTCGAGTGGACGTATGTCGAGCAGGCCGTAAGCAAGATGGTAGGTGTATATATATATTATATATCATATATATATATATATACACACACCCACACACACACACACACACACCCACACACACACACACACAACACACACACACACACACACACACACAACACCACAGTAGGGCCCTCCACTTGTTGGCATTTCGCTCCTACAGTGTTCCGCTAATATGGCTTTCTCAAATTATGACCAAAAACTCCTATTATGGCTTCCCCTGTCTTTCTAATGTGGCACACCTCACCCAGTTTCGTTACATTTCTCGTGAGCCACATTCTCTCTATTATGTCTGGAAACTTTCCAAAATTTCAAGTGTTTTTAAAGTTTATTGCATATTTTACGTGTACTTCTGACAATTATTCTTATGTGTACCTTGTACCTAAATATACTTTCATACTGTGCTGGCATTGCAGGTACATATAAAATCATTAAGAGTGTCCTCTAATCTTAGTTGCATAGTAATAAGGTATATTAAATCAAAAGTTATTACTTTATTGCCTATTCAGTAGAGGGTTTGTTGCATTTCTGAATATATTTTTTATTTTTTAATATTTTTGTTTCTGTCATTTACTTCATTTTATATTTTTATTTTATTTTTTTTTTTTTTGCGCACACAAGAGGGAGCCACTCATGTCTGTATCAAAAATAAATTTTAAGATAATCTGCTTCAGTTAAAGCATCCTGAGAAGTTTTCTAGGAGATAAATCCTTTTCGGGCTCAGTTTCCAGAAACAATTTTCATAAAAATATCGCCAAATAAAACATTTGGAATAAAAAGATATTATGTATTTGGTCTGTTGTGTTGTTCTCTGTGTGACAAGGATTTTGAAGAAACATTGGGCAACAACATGAGTGATAACTCTGGTTGAGATACCATATTCAGATGTTCTGTGTGTCACAAAGGACCGTGGGACTAAAAATCAATTTTAATGAGGACACATGAGGAGTTCATACCCGAAGGAAAAGCCATATAAGTGTGAATTGCAGTGCAGACTTTGCGCCAAAAGGAAACATCTGGTAAATCACATGAGAGGCATACAGGGGGAGGAAACCTTATCAGTGTTCATTGTGTTTAAGAGCCTTTTCTCGAAATAAGAGTCAAGATATTCACATGCAATGCATTAAAAAAACCAAATCCCCTTAATAAAGTATGCAGGATATTAGAAAATTAAAGAGTTCACGTCATGCCACATGTGAGAAAATCTCAAACTGGGGAGACACAAAATGAAGGCTTGAGTGTCCACTGTTCGAAGTCTTAAAAAAGTGAATTAAACATTGCCAAACACATGGAAAAACACCGAGGAGATGAAAAACATACACATGTGAAGTGTGTCACAATAGTCTTTTCATCGGAACAAGCCTCATTTGAACCAGCATATAAGACTACATACGGAGAGAAACCATTTCATTTGTACAGAATGTTTATAAAGACTTTATCAAAGAGCAATCTTGAACTTCAACAAGAGGACTTCATAAGAAAGAGAAACGTATCGTGTACAGGAAAGTGTCTTAAATGCTTCACTAAAAAATCTTCATTTGTACTACATTTCAGACTTCATTACTGGAGAGAAACCATATAAATGTATCAGTGTGTCTGAAGGAGTTTTGGATAAATCATCTCAAAAAAAACATATGAGTGTTTCATACAAAAAGAGAAGCCGTATCATATGCTTAGAATGTCCGCAAAGCTTTCAAAGAAGAGATCTCTTGTTCATCATATGACTCAGCACACAGGATAGAAAACCATACCACTGTTCAGGTGTGGAAAAAAATTTTGTATTAAAAATTAAGTTTAGGGCACATATGAAAAGATGTCATATATGAATGTACTTAAGAGATAGAAATGCTTAATCTTGAGTACAGCATATTAGAAATACTGAAAGGAACCTTTATCATATGTAGGAGTAGAAAAAGACTGCTAGAATATATCTCAAGTATATGAGAGTTATTTGTAAGGACAATATATCTCTAATATCTGATCAGGAAACATGGAAATGAAGAATCTAGAGATAAAGATTGGAATGTAGGACTAAAAATCACTGCAACAAATGTGTTGAGACCGTTAGTAATTGTTCACTCCCAGCATATTAATTTGTTCTTTAGTTTCTTGAGTGTGTGTTACTACTTTCATAAATATACACCATACCTTGTAATACTCATTGTTTTCTTAAAATAGCATTAGTTTTTAAACCTTTTGAGGTGAGTCCCATAGTGCTGTGGCTTTGAAGGCCCAGTTCAGTCCCATTTGGTTTACATGATGAGCTTAGCTCTCTCAGATAGACATGAGCGGTAAATTTGGGTAAGGTGGTGAACCATATAAAAAATTCCTGCAGCACGTAATGCCATAATAAAAAGAAAATTGCCCACTGTGTTTTTGGTTAAAACAGTGACTTTGGTGTGTTTTCGGTTTCTTGGTCTCATTTGATAGAATGGAGATAAGATATATCAGGGAAATAGAGTTAATTTTGATTGGTTTCAGGACAAAGTAGCTGAATTTTGAGCTCATAAGTAGCGGAAAATGTTTCAATTTTTGCTGATGTTCATGGTCAAAAATTACGTCATCATCCACACTGGTTGGTCTAATACGTGTTCACAAAAACACTGACATTGTTTATACATTTATTACCAATAATGCGATAGTCTGTATAAGAGTATTTTTTTTTTTGTATAAAAATTAAATGGAAAGCAAGTGTAATGTGATGAACAAAGGAAATGTTTTTTTAGTATATCAGGGGTGAATGCATACAACTGGTTTATTCTAGACCCTATTTTTAAAGTGGCAAATTTTGATTTTGTGTCAAATTTGGCCTAATACAATTTCTGATCCACTTTATTGGGTAAACTCCAGGTAGTTGAAATGGTAAATGGATGGTTTCTTGTACTTAGTCATTAGAATAGGAAGGGAATCTAGCAAAATAAGGCTGGGGTATGGGCGAACTGAATGCAATGGTATTAAGCCGAAACATATGGCCTCAAAGTGGGTGAAAATTGCCAATGTAAATATCACCGAGACTGCAAACTTTGCCAGCGCCTATTTCGGTAAATTTTTCATCAAATTTTGGTTTCATTACCTTCAAGAAAAAGATTCTCTTGTCATATCATAAGTACAGTGGACCCCCGCATAACGATTACCTCCGAATGCGACCAATTATGTAAGTGTATTTATGTAAGTGCGTTTGTACGTGTATGTTTGGGGGTCTGAAATGGACTAATCTACTTCACAATATTTCTTATGGGAAAAAATTCACTCAGTACTGGCACCTGAACATACTTCTGGAGTGAAAAAATATCGTTAACCGGGGGTCCACTGTATATACATATATACATATTTTTAAATTCTCCACGATCCTAAGAGCAGTTTCTGGATCAGGGGTTCCGACCCTGAAAGGCGTCAAAATTTGATCTCATCCTCCAATAACTATGTTTTCTTTATGCTCAGATCTTCTTTATTTACTTTTTTTGTTTTTTGGTCTTTGGTTAAACATTTAATTAGTTCCTTAACACCTTTCAGTGTTGAGACCTGGCTGCTCACCAACTCGCTCTCAGCATCTAAAGAAAAAAAAATGTTTTTCTGATGAATGATAGAGATCTTTCCCAATGGTAATGACACCAAAAGTACGAAATTTAATGGAAGACTCGTGAAATAACGCTCTCACAAAGTTGGCAGTCTCGGCGAGATATATGCATCGGTGGATTTTGCCACTTTCAGCCCAAATTTTTAGTATATTTCGTTGTTCCAGTTGATCAAAACTTATAGATCTTTTTGATAGAATTCCATTTTTCTATAGATTTGAGTACAAGCAACAGCCCATTTTACGATTTCAACTACCCAATTAAAATGAGTCAGGAAATTGGCAATTTGGCCAATTTTACACAAATTTCAAAAGATGCCAGTTTCAAAATTGGGTCCAGAATAAAACAATGCAGACATTCCTGTCACTAAAATAAACATTTTCTGTTTATTTAGTCACGTTCTCCAGGCCCTCTTATGTTACTCTTGCTTTCCATTTTGGAATTTTTATTCACACAAAAAATAGGATTTACTGTTATGCAGGACTACTGCATTATTGTAATATTTGTTTAAATAATGTCAACCCATTCGTGCTGTGTATTACGACTGGCCCAGTTGGAAATATTGGACCTGTGATGTCATTTGTTTACTCTTGAACATTGGCCAAAACATTTATGCTACTTGAACTCAATTTAAGGTACTTTTCATCATGAAACAATCAAAATCATCTCTATTTCAGTAATATATTCTTCCATTTCTCAAATGAGACCAAGAAAATGAGAATACAGCCATAAATGTTTTAGGAAACCCCCCACACCTCAAAGTCAGCGCTTTAAACAAAAATACCGGTCGGATATTTTTTTTCTCATACACTGTGTGCTGCAGGAATTTTTTTTTTTACATACTGCTCACACCTGACCATGCAGACCCATTCTACTCACATGTAAGTCTACCAATTTCTCCGGTAGATATGAAGCTGCTAGGAATTTTGGGCATAATACTAGGGCATCAACCTGGTTTGCGAGCTGTAGTATACCTGCACCGACATTGAAAGGGTTAATGCTATAAAGGGTAGACCTCACATAACGTGGCAACTTCATTCTCGAAATTGGCAACTTTATGGTAATTCATTGCTGTGAACTGTATCGAAAAAAATGTGGTTTAAGTACATAGCACTTTCAAAATAACCAATTTAACATTTTTGTGTCTATCACAATAAATAATGAATGTTTTGACCAAAATACATTTTAAAGAAGTTGTTATTGTTCAAAGAAAAACGTGCATCACATGCCTAATCCTAAATTAAAGCTTATTAAATAAGCAAGTCCCTTGAGAAACTTGTGTTTTCTGCGGTATGCCTCTTCCTAAGAAATTGGCATGTTTCCTCAGTCCATAGAAATGAAGATGACTAAAATACACAACCAGTGACTCTTGTTTAATATAATACACAGTCTTCTTCTTGTTCAGTGCACCAGCCATATGCCTCCGAAGCAGGTGGCCCAAAAAAGAAAAAAACAAAGTTTTCTTTATAAATTTAGTAATGTATACAGGAGAAGGGTTACTTGCCCCTTGGTCCTGGATTTTGTCACCCTCTTACCAACACGCATGGCTTTTGGAGGAAGAGCAGCGCTGTATAGCCCTTGGGCTTAGACGTTCTATTTTGATTATATAATATTTTGGTGGATTGTATTCTGTTCCACTTCCCCCATGGAGATAAGAGGAAATAAAAAAGAACAAGACCAGTAAGAAAAAAGAAAACCCAGATGGAGTATGTGTATATATATATGCTTGAACATGCATGTGTAGTGTGACCTAAGTAGCAAGACGTACCTAAAACTTGCACGTTTATAGACGGAAAAAAATGACACCAGCTATCCTACCATTAAAACATTGCAGGTTTCTGTTTTTACACTCAGTAGGGATGGTAGTACTGTCCTGGCGGTTGCTGTCTACCAACCTGCTACACAATCTTATCAGTAGAAAATATTTTTGTAAAAAAGAAGAAGAGTTTTTCCTTAACTTAGATTCTTGTTTCCTTTGCTTGTTTTATATGATGTGTAGCTGAAGGAGTAGTAGATGGTTATCTAAGTACTGAGGATTGTAGGACAAAACTGAGAGTAGTATATTTCATCACAGTGAAGAATTTTATACATTAAAATCAGTGATGCAGCCCCACTTTCGCTATGCAGTGTTACCTTTATATAGTGAAAGGGAAGAATTTTTTATCATACTGCACCTTAAAATATATGTTCAGCTTCATATTGATAAGAATTTGTTTGGAGATGATTATAAGTACTGAAAATAGATAGTTCTGTAGTGCATGTGTTGTTTCATCACAGTGATGCCCTTTTCATATATTTTACAGGTGATGCAGTTTATGCCTTCCCATACATTACCTTATTTTTAATAGTGACAAGTACAAAAATTTTTATCATACATTAAATTCCCTTTGTTCTTGCATGTTGATGAAAAATTTGTTTAGAGAGATGTTTTATGTTAGCTTAGTAAGCAGTGACTGCTGTAGGAGCTTTGATCAGTTGACACTATCACATCTTCTCCACAATTTTGTCATTTATATTAGTAACAAGTAAGTATTTTTTTATACCGGAATTTCTTTTTGTTTTATTGCCTTACTGATAAACAAGTGTTTTTGCGAGAGTTTATTTGACAAATGAGGCAGTAGACAGATGTTTTATTTTTATCGTCTGATGCCACACATTTTATTCATACTGATCCACCATACTTCAAACTATATAATACAGTGGACCCCCGGTTTACGTATTATTTCATTCCAGAGGTATGTTCAGGTGCCAGATACTGAAACGGAATTTGCTTCCCATAGGAATTATTGTGAATTAGATTAGTTCCTTTTCAGACCCCCAAACATTACACGTACCTAACGCACCTACATAATACATTACATAATTGGTCGGATTGGGACGGTGATCGTTAAACCGGGGAGATCACTGTATTCTATTGTTTATAATAGAGACAAGAATGTATTTTATCATATCTTATATTTCTTGTTTTCATTTACCTGTTGATAAAGAGTGATGTGTTTAAAGATAGTTATAAGTCGACAAGTGTGAATTGTGTTAGTATGCACCACACATTTTCAAGTTACAATTTTTTGCATTTATTAATAGGGAAAAGGGAGAATTTTCCATAGTGGAGAATCAACCTAACTATTTTTTTCTAAAAATTTTTTTTTACCATGGTTGGAACAGAGTATTAAATAATTTTGGGATGTCAAAATACAGTGGTACCCCGAGTTTCGTCATAATTTGTTCCAGAAAGGGATGTTCAAAGTGCCATTACTGAATGAATTCTTCATAAGGAATAATGTAAATTGAATAGTCTGTTTAGTCCCACCCAAAAATAACGCTCACAAAAGCACTTACAATAATACACTTACATAATTGTTATGGAAGGAGAAAAGAGAATATGAATGTTAAATTCTAACGAATTATGTGGATTTAAAGTAAGGTTGGATGCGAGAGTGGGTCATAATAAATGTGTATGTACCTGGAAGAGTGAAGAGAGGAATGCCAGAGGACGAGAGAGAGATTTTGGGAGATGTTAGTGAATGTTTATAAGGAGCCTATGAACCAAGTGAAGAGAGTAATGTGGTAGGGTCCTGAATGCTAAAGTAGGAGAAACTTTTAGAGAGGGTGTGGTAAGGAAAGTTTGGTGGTGCCAGGTGTAAATGATAATGGAAGCCCTTTGATTGAACTTTGATATAGAAAGGGGTTTAGTTTATAGGTAATACATATTTTAAGAAAAAGAGGATAAATAAGTATACAGTATATGAAGTAGGGCGAAATGACAGTAGTTTGTTGGATTATGGTATTGTAGATAAAGGACGGTTGAGTAAGACTTAAGGATGTACTGCTTATAGAGGTGCCACAGATATATCAGATCACTTTCTAGTTGTAAGTACACTGAGAGTAAAAGGTAGATGGGATACATGGAGAATAGAAGCATCAGGGAGAGAGTGGTGAAGTTTATAAACTAAAAGAGAGAAGGCAGTTAGGGTAAGATATAAACAGCTATTGGAGGTAGATGGGCAAATGAGCGCATAGGCAATGGGGTCGAAGAGGTATGGGTAGTAGGGTTTTAAAAATGAAGTGTTAGAGTGTTCGCAGAAGTTTGCTGAGTTACAGGAAAGTGAAGTGGGTGCGGGAGGGAAGAGGAGCGATTGGTGGAATGATGATGTAAAGAGAGTAGGTAAGGGATGAAAAAAGTTAGCATATGAGAAGTTTTTACAAAGTTAGAAGTGATGCAAGGAGGGTAAAAAGAGTATATGGAGGGAAAAAGAGAGAGGTTAAGACGAGTGGTTGAAGCAATGTAAAAAGAGAGCAAATGAGAGGAGTGGAGTGAGATGTTATCATCAAAATTTTGTTGAAATAAGAAAAAGTTTTGGAGTGAGATTAACATGTTTAAGAAGCCTAGAGAACAAATGGATTTGTTCAGTTAAAAAAATAGTGAGAGCGAGAGTTATTAAAATGGAGAGTTGTTAGAAGGTTATTGGGGAAGATGGAGGGAATATTTTGAGGAATTGTTGAATGTGATGAAGATAGGGAAGCTGTGATTTCGTGTATAGGGCAAGGAGGAATAACATCTTGCGGAGTGCGGAAGAGCCAGTTGTGAGTGTGGAGGAAGTTGTGAGGCAGGTAGGTTAAAATGAAAGGGGGTAGGTAAGGCAGCCAGGATTGATGGGATAAAGATAGGAAATGTTTAAAAGCAGGTGGGGATGTAGTTTTGGAGTGTGTTTGGTGAATTTGTAATAAAATGTATGAAGAGGGTAAGGTACTAGGGATTGGCACGAGGAGATGATAGTTCCTTTGATAAAGGCAAAGGGATAATAAGAGAGTGCAAAAATTATAGGGGGATAAAGTCTGTTGAGACTATACCTGGTAAAGTGTATGGTAGAGTTATTTTATTGAAAGAATTAAGAGTAAGACGGAGAATAGGATAGCAGATGATCAAGGAGGCTTTAGGAAAGGTAGGGGGTGTGTGGAACCAGGTGTATACAGTTGGTGAAACATATAAGTGAAAAACAGTATTTACGATAAGGCTAAAGAGGTCTTTGTAGGCATTTATGGGATTTGGAAAAAGGTGTATAGGGGGGCAAGTGGCAGAGGTATGCAGGTGTATGGCATAGGAGGTAGGTTACTGAAAGCAGTGAAGTGTTTTACGAGGATAGTGAGGCTCAAGTTAGAGTATGTAGGAAAGAGGGGAAATTATTTCCCAGTAAAAGTTAGGGCCTTAGACAAGGATGTGGTGATGTCCACCGTGGGTTGTTTAATATATTTATAGATGGGGTTGTAATGAGAGAAGTGAATGCGAGGGTCTTGGCAAGAGACGTGGAGTTAAAAGGTAAAGAATCACACACAAAGTGGGAGCTTGTCACAGTTTGCTCTTTGTGATGATGACACTGTGCTATTGGGAGATTTAAGAGAAGTTGCAGAGATTGTGTGGATGAATTTGGTAGGGTCGTGACAAAAGAAGAAAATTAAAGGTTGAATACAGGAAGAGTAAAGGTTATGAGGATAACAAAAAGATTAGGTGTGATAGATTGGATAATCAGATTGGAGGGAGAGAGTATGGAGGAGGTGAATGTATTCAGATATTTGGGAGTGGTCGTTGTCAGCGGATGGGTCTATGAAGATGAAGTGAATATAGAATTGATGAGGGGGAAAAGGCGTGAGTGGTGCACAGAGGAGTCTGTAGGAGACAAATATAACTTTATCCTTGGAGGCAAGAGGGGAATGTATGGAGTATAGTTTTACCAAACGCTCTTATATGGGTGTGGAAAGCATGGGTGATGAATGTTGCCAGCGAGCGAGAATGAAGGCTGAGGAAGTGAGATATCATGTCTGAGGGTCATTGTGTGGGTGGAAATATAATGCAGAGAATTTGTAGTTTGGAAGTTATGAGGAGGTGGGGATTACCAAACTGTTGTCCAGAGGGCTGAGGAAGGGTTGTTGAGGTGGTTCGGGACATGGTAGAGAGAATGGAGCGAACAGTCAATGACTTCAAGAGTGTATCAGTCCTGTAGTGGAAGGAAGGAGGCGTGTAGGGGTTTGCCTTGGAAAGGTTGGAGGGACGGGGGTTTATAATAAAGGAGTTTTTGTGTGTGAGGGGCTTGGACTTCCGCAGGCCATACGTGAACGTGTGTGTAGGACGGTTGAATGGAGACTAAATGGTTTTTTTAATACTTGACGATGCTGTTGGAGTGTGAGCAAAGTAACATTTATGAAGGGGTTTCAGGGAAAACCGGCTAGGCGGACTGAGTCCTGGAGATGAGAAGTTACCAGTGCCTGCACTTGAAGGAGGGGTTGTTAATGTTGAAGTTTTAAAAAAACTGTAGTGTAAAGCACCCTTCTGGCAAGACAGTGATGGATGTGGAATGTTGGTGAAAGGTTTGTCTTTTTTGGGCCACCCTGCCTTGGTGGGATCGGCCAGTGTGGATAATGTAAAAAAAAAAAAAAAATATGATAATAATAATTTTCAAGTTGGGAGCTGTTCAGAAACTCGGGGTTAACCACTGTTTGAAGAGCTTTTGATGGGTCGGTGTTATTTAATCACTGTGGATGGGGAAAAGAGGCCAGTGCTGTATATCAGGCAACTATATATCAATTTTCATATCCATTTTAAGTGAAAAGACTGGTTCATACATGATAGTGTTGTATCTTGGTTATTAGTGTTTACAATCACCCTTAAGTGTATAAATTATTTTATTTCTAGTAATTAAAACCTTCAAAAAAATTTAGGGCTGATTGAAATCCTTTATAAATTTAGGTTTTCTCATGTTTTTTTTTCACTCATTTGTTTGATATGGCAGTAGATCCCAACTTGGATGATAATTGATTTCCTGAAAATTTATCTTAAGTTGAATTTTGGCACTCGAAACCTATTTTCTCTTAAGAAATAATAGAAATTGTTTAATGCGTTTCCATGCTCAACTTTTTCATTTGTAATTTTTTCCAAATTTAAAAAATACATACGTAGGCTTTTGTACAGCAGACCTATTGAATATGTACTTCAGATATTGGAACAAAAATCTGCGGGTCATTCAATTGAAAATGGACAACGCAGTTGGTTACAGACCTATCCTTGATTGTTACAATCACAGCAAAGCAATCTCTTTTTCTGTCCATTCAGTTGTATTAGTAGCTACCAACTTCCTATATTAGTCCATTATTATGAAGCATTACTGATTTAGCATTCAGTTGCAGTGGCTTTTTCACTCAAAAGTATTAAACAGTGTTTATTTAAGTACATGGATGCATGTAATTATGAGGGAAAAGGGGAGGGAGGAAGGGGAAGAGAGCAGTAGTGAAGGAGGCGAGTGTGTGTGGGAGGTGTGTTTGTAGGGGGGGAGTGTTTGATGGCAGGTACATCGTCTAATTGAGCCCATCCCTCAATTCCTATCTTTTCCCAGTTGCCACAATCTGCATACTAGCTCGACATAAATTAACTAGGATTTATAAAGGCTGCTATGGGATCCATTAAAACTGTATCCTGGTATAGCATAACCTCCAGACCTGTTCTTCAGTGAATGTGATTGGAAAAGTGTAGAGTGCAGCTTGAGTTTGGTAATGTTCATTGAATATTAGATTTTAGAGATTTGTTAAGATCAGAGGAGGCATTCACAAGTGATCATTGGAAATTACTGTCTAAATTTCTATAATCAATTTTATTAGTGGCACATTGCCTCTTGACGGTTCTGTGCAGTAGGTTGTACGGTTTTAAAGCCCTGGGTCCATGCAATAATTTATACTAATTATGATACTCAGCTCACTCAAATAAGCTGTAGGTGTTAAATTTGGGTCTAGATATGTGATAATGCATATGATTGTGGTAAGTGTGCACTATATGAAACAAATCCTGCAGCACACAGGCATAATGAGAAAAAAAAAAAAACTGCGACCGTGTTTTTGGATTAAAACAGCTATTTGCGTTGTATTTTTCGCATGGTTTTTTAGTTGTATTGCGTGCTTTCATGGTATATTGATAGAATGAAAGATAAGTAGCAGAAATAGAGATGATTTTGATTGGTTTAGTACTGAAAATAGCTTGAAATTCTGCTTCAGGTAGCAGAAAGAATGTTCAGTTTTTTGCTGATGTTCAAGAGTAAACAAATATATCACGCTTCCTTACCCGTAAGTGGTTTGTCTTATGTGTGGTTCACGAATGTGCTAATATTATTATACAATTATTACCAAAATTGCATAACCGGAGTTTACCTGGTGAGGGTTTCAGTGGTCAGTGCCCCATGGTCGGTCTGAGACCAGGCCTCTCATGTGGATCAGGGTTGATCAACCAGGCTGTTACTGCTGGCCACACGCAATACTGACGTACGAATCACAGCCGGTTGGTCAGGTACTGACTTTAAGTGTCTGTTTCAGTTGCCTTTTGAAGACAGACAGGGGTCTGTTGGAAATCATCCATTATGTATGCTGACAGGCAGTTGAAGACTCTTGGGCCCCGGACAATTTATGTGTTGTTCTCTCACTGTCATCGTGGCGCCCCTGCTTTTCATCGGGGGACGTGAATTCTTCCTGTCGGAATCTTTTCATTTCCTAGGGAGTGATTTTTGTGTGCAAGTTTGGTACTAATGCCATCTAGAGTAAATTTTCTATTTTTTGGTGTTAATAAAAATTCTTATGAATTATGAACAAAAATGTCATCATATTTTAAGCCTGAACAGAGGAAATGTTTATTTTAGTGCAGGAATACCTGCTTTCGTTTATTTGGACCCTATTTTGAAATTTGATTTGTTTGAACTTTGTGGAATTTGGCAATTTATTCAATTTCTGATGCAAAGACTAAGAAGACCATTATTTTTCTGGCTTGAAACAAACATTGGCAGTTATCCCACCACTTCGTTGTCTCCAGACCTAGCCTCTGTGACTTCTTTCTTCCCATAAAAATGGAAAAATGGCACTCAAGGGGTGGGCATTTTAACGATGTGCAGAACAGCTCTAGAATTGTAATCTAAACTGTGAGGAGAAAGTTGCAAAGGCACAAGGGTCAGAGTGTAGCCTCCAGGAAGGGAGTTCACTGTTGGGAGACAATTTCGACTAGGTGATTCAAAAGCCTATGTATTTTTCTTATGGTTCAGTCCAGGAACTTTGTAGAGCATTTGTATACATAAAACTAATGTACAAAAATAAATTTCATTTGATTAAAATCTAACCATTTAAAATATAATTCATCCTTAACAATATATCATTTATAGTTCATTTGGAAAAATGCATGTAATTTGTTTTTGTAAGTGATTAATTGGCTCCATAAATGCCAGTGTCATAAGTGGGAAAACATTACTCAATACATCGTAAGGTGGGTTTGTTGCATGAGTTTCAAATGTTTTTGTATCTGAAAGTTTATTGTATAATACGTTTTTGATTCTGATTTGGTCACTTGATGGTTTTGTGTGTACCCTTAATAATAATGGACTTAAAAAATGAAAATGGTTTTGTTTGTTTATTTTAGTTTTAAATTATTAATGTTTGTAATATAAAGGTATGTTTACAATTTTACCATATTAAGCATTTTTCAGACAAGAACATAATTTTCTCTGATCAAAATATTGTCTAAATTTTGTAAACCCTTATGGGTTTAGTACTTGATTACGATTTTAATAAATAATTTATAAAAATACTATTATAATGGACTTTTCTCTTGTTGGTATTTTCTCACTTTTGATCAGCTTCATTTCTGCTCATAGCTTAGCACAATGCTATGCATGTTTAACGTTCTATATTATGTTTGCTATTATATTATGTATTATTAAAATGTTCCATGTTTTTATTTCTCTAGAAATATATATAGGTTTAGCGCTTTTTTTTTTATTTTAATAACAGTTAGAAAAATATCTAAAAATAAAGAGTGTATGAAAATTCTACACTACAGTTTCCCAGTTTGTAAGTTTCTTGTAGTTACCCGTACTGATTTAGATCTGCTTATAAAAAATAATAAAAAATATTATTTAAATTTTTTGTGTTTCCTTTTGTGTATGCAGTATCAGCACTGTATAACCCCATGAATTCACCGTTACCTTTAAAAAAAAAAAGAAAAAGGTTGATCATTATTATGTACAGCGTTGTACTGACATATTACACTAAAAAAAAATAAACTGAGTAAAAGAATCAAGTAATAAAGAATTTTGATCAGTATTTCAATGTAATTTTAATGTTAGGAATATCTATATCTTCATATTTATTTAGTTAATCTTAGCATGAAGAGCCCCTGAGAGTCTAACACTCTTGATCAGTTGTTCTGCTAGTGACCTCTTCAAGGGGGGGCTCCTTGGCATGGTGAAGAGGCTCTTGGTCTGAGGAATTAGACCTGTTGCTCTCCTTCCTCAGACCGAACCTAATTACCCCCCAATTCCACCTTCCCTATCCCATCCTCCTTTTTCCCTTTTCCCCCTCCTCCCCCTCCTCCCCCCTTATTCCCCTTTCCCCTTTTTGGCCTTTGGGGTTCTTCCCACAGGCCTATGGTTCCCGGTAGGGGGAAGTCACCAGGGTTAAACCCATTCTTTGGGTTTTGGGGGACTTAGGATTAGTGTACAGGGTATCTGGGTCATCTTTACCGAGTCAGAGAACAAGACATTTACTTGGACCTTGGTTGGTTCAGATAATAGTTTAATCTGAATTTTTGTGATAAACTTTACCTGCATGGGTTTATCAGAGATGCTTTCCATAGTTTAAATCATAATTTTATGTATTTCATCAATCCCAATAATAAACCTGGGACTGTCCCTGTTTAATTCATGCACTGTTCATGAATTGCAAACAGCAACTGAGAGAAGTGATTCATCTCAGTCGGTAGGAAAATGCATTCAAAAAGGTATGCTTCATTATTGTTAAAGTTTGGTGAAAACCTTTCCTTGGCACCTTGGACTGAGGATGATTTGGCGGTGGATTGTAGGTGATTATATAACTTGCTGGTGAAAGCTTAACTGAATTGCGTTTGTTGCTGTTAAATTAGTACCTGATCACTCTGGACGATTTGGGATGCAAAGTGAAAATTTAATGAGAAGTTTTAAGGATGGCCTTAGTGTTTTTACTATAGGGAGCATTGAAATTTTGCTCAAAGCTGCACTTTTTCAGGCATTGTTCATTATATAATCTTAGATTCCAGTGCCAAATATGAAGTTGATTGGTTGAGGTTTAGCCTACAAGCATTGCGACTGTAAATTTTTAAGTCATGTCTGTATTACTTAGAGCGAGGTACGTGTTTTATGAATGTATCTATGTACTACTGTAGTATTTTATAATACTTTAACAACTTGATCAGTGTTTATGCTGGAGCTGCCATTGCTACCATCACCGTAATGGACTATGCATTATCACCAAAGAAAGAAAAAGTCAAGTTGTTGGACCACAGTAAGTTATGAGATGCCAGACAACAAATACCGAATGGGGAGCACATATTGAGCTATCAAAAACTGGAAAATATTCATTTCTGTTATTTTGACGGTAATACAAGGCCTAACAAAGATGAGAAATGACCAAGGGAAATTAGGGCAGGAGATAGTGTGAAAGATCATTCATCATGTGGACAGCTGGATACTGGATGCCTATCATGTGACTCCCCAAGTCAGGCCTGGAAAGGAGATTGCGGGACCAAGACTAGACATATTGGTGGAATGGAAACTAACTCGGCAGCCCTGTTGTATGTGTTGGTAGTGACGGGGACCAACATAAATGTTGGAAATGACAATGGAGCCAGCCACATCTTGAAATGTTGCTTGGTCATCCGAGTCCATTTTTATATGTCAGCTCATGGAATTGAGCTGCATTCTGGGCTGTTGCCTATCACTATGACGGGTAAGCAAAGTGGCCCAGGTGGCCTGGTGGGCTAAAAGCTCCCGCTTCCACACACGGAGGGCCAGGGTTCGATTCCCGGCGGAGTGGAAACATTTCTACACGTTTCCTTACACCTGTTGTCCTGTTCACCTAGCAGCAATTAGGTCCCTGGGAGTTTGTCGACTGGTTGTGGGGGTCGCATCCTGGGGGACAAGATTAAGGACCCCATGGAAATAAGTTAGACAGTCCTCGTTGTCGCTCTGACTTTCTTGGGTTATCCTGGTGGCTAACCCTCCGGGCGTTTTAAAAATCCGAAACGAAATCTTATATTATCACAGGTGATGGTTGAGATGGGACTTGGCTGCTCTTGAACAGGTCCACCGTGTATGCAAAGGTTGAGAATACTTTATGGGTAGGATCCTTAGGGCTGTTATGTGGCCAACATCAAGACCCAGTCAGAAGCTGAGAAAAAGAGTCGTCATTATGATTTCAAATTCAGCACTCCAATGTGGTTCCTCATCAAGCTGCACCATTATGTCACAGCAACTGTCCAAAGCACATCTTCCAGTCACTGCAGTTTATGAGACATCTGAACAGTGAAGAAAGAAAAAGGAAGATAGTAAAGGGACTGTCCAAAGAAATACCTACTTTGCTCCCACACAGATCAGCGGCTCATCTTTATATGTGTGCTGATGAATGACATGGACATGGAGAGACAAAGCTGTCTCAACAATGATAAGAAAAAATTAGAGAGAGAATCAGCGACAGAAGAGTACTGAGAGCTCTGATGAGGTTGGAGATCCTGATGCTGTTGAAGAAGTTTTGTTTAGTTTAATATGATTATTATGCACCCCATACCCATCCTGTGGGCGGTAGTCAACGTTTACAGAGGTTACAATAATTGGTCCAGGGACTGGACTCCAAAGTTTGTTGACGATAGACTTGTTATTCTACGGCTTGATGATGAGATGACAGTAAGATGAAGAGAATGGCAATGTGGCTTCCTATGTCAACTCAAGACATGCAGTGATTATCAAATTAAAGTGGAAGCAAAGAACTACCATTCCATGCATTGGACTGGAAGATTGACTCAAAATTGAAACCTCATTTCATTGCTCTATCTGTCAGATCACAAGTTCTGAAAATTATTGAGACTCCACTGGAGGTGCCAGTGGCCAAACACTACTTAAGGCTTGTCTGAGAGAGGGATAAAAATTGATGACTGAAGTTGGCTCTGAAAGTGACTGGACATAAGGGTAAGAGATTGAATATTATCAGGATGTATATTTCCTGAAAGTGATGCCCAAGTTCCGCACCAAGGTCAAGACCTTCACTTATAACAGTTGCAAATTTAATAGCTTTATGATTAATATAACCCATGTATGCAATTGATTTATTCAATCTTTACAACCAAAAATGATAATATACTGTACACTGATTTTTCCTGACACCAGTATTTATAACTAATACGTTTCATTGGTTGCATAAATTTGACGAAAAGGTCGATCGCGATGCTTCTGGTAAATGACCATGAATTGGTGGTATATTTTGCACAGAAGTTTGTTCAAGCAATTTGTAATCTGGACTAGGGGCCTCATTATATCTTCCTCTAAAACAAAGATATTAACAAGAAAACGAATCCCTCACTCATTTATTTATAGTCAGGGTGACTGAAAACATAGATACGTTAAAACTTACAGATATCTTGGTGTAGATGTAACCTTTAAGAAATCCACCTATACCACAACTAAATTAAGAAAAAAATGGCAGAAGATGGGCTTAAATGCTCTCAAGCTGTTGCGGGTTACAACCCCAACTATGGTGCTTATGTGAGAAATCGTGAGAGTGATGCAACATAGCATATGTTAAGGTCCTTATTGAGTATACGCTCCCATGTTGATATTAGCTAGAGAAAAGTTCTATCCGTCCCTTGCAAGTTAATGCAAAAGAAGCTCTCAGAATTATTTCTTGGGTGTCCCAAATTTACGAAGGTTCTTAATATGAGGAAAGAGTGGTATTTCTTGTATTACGTGATAGGATTGTATTAGAATGTAAGAAAGGAACCAGGACACTGTCACAATGAACCTTAGTAAGTTGTCTAGAAGTATATGCACACAGATCTAAATGATTGTGAAAAACGTGAATTGCATTTAGTTTTATAACCTGCATGAACTGTTTCACTGTAGGCAACAAGGGCATTTCACCCCTCATGGAAGATAAAGTCATTTAATATCACATACCTGCAAGTCCCTCCCAAGAAATCAATGCTAGTTATCCCTTCCTTATATCATTGTTTAAAGCAACTGCTAAGAAAGAAATTTCTCGCCTAGCTGGTAGTATAAGTAATCACAAGTTTTATACACTGATGGATCTACACAGAGTCTTACGGGCCAGGCCTGAATCTGCCTCTTGTTGCACCTTCTTAGTTAAGAACGATAATAAAATTTTGTTCAATTAGGCATAAGAATTAACAACTTGGGCGTCTGCACTGCAAACGAATTGTTTGCAATCCTAATGGCTCTAAAATTAAACTATGACACTGAGCTTGACTATCCATCCATTACTGATTCTATGTCATATTGAGGCTCTTGACTCATATGACTCCAACAACGTGTTTCATTGGAGAAGTCAGGTATAGATACTCAAATTCAGGGACAAAATGAATTAATGTTACAAATTGCTATGGATCCCTGTAGTGATACTGGTATGGGGGGAGCAGCAGCTGGATTATTACTGCACCACCTCTAGGGGCCCTTTAACAACAACAACAGTTTGGTTGTCGCATGGGCACCACACATGTGTGTGGATTCTCTCCTACTTTATCATTTATCGCGTTGCAGATTACATGGTGCGTTTAATTATGTGGCCCTGTTAGTTATAACTTCTTCTCTTGACTTATGGCAAGACATCACCATCCCTGTAGGAATCATTATTTGATGTAATAGTCATTTTATTTTTTTGTTGGCAGAAGTACTATTGAAGATTCTATGTTCAATATGCCTAGAGATAATGGACTGTGTTTCTATCACACAATTTATTGAACTTTGAAATCCTGGGCTACCTGGTGGTGTTCCTGCGCTAGACTACATCACAACATGGAGCGTTTACTGAATCCTGAGAGCTAGACTGTGACCCTGACCTTATCAACGGCCCCTGCTAGGAATGGAAGCACTGTGTTTAAGACTTTCGAAAATTCTTGGGAGCCCTTTCCTAAAGAAGATCTAGGATAAACTAAGTCTGCTCATCAATTTTTGTGTCACCCTAAGATATTATGAGGCTTTTTCTGAGTGTTATACCTTCGAAGATGTATACCAAAACCTCAAGTCTCTGTATTATTAAACCTACAAATGAAATCTTTGCACGCTATCGCTTGCAACTCGCCGCCAGCAGATTGATGGTCCTTAGAGGAATACTTTCAAGCACTGAAATTTTAGGTAAGGGACTGTCACCTCCAAGCAGTGACTAGCAGGCTCAGTATTGTGATGAGTCCATCAGGGATGCTTTTATCAGTGGCCTGCAATCACCAATACATAAGGCAGCGTTTATTGGAGATTAAAACTCTCGACTTAGCAGCTGCCTTTGACCGGCAAGAGCTCTAGATCAGCCCAGATGAATTCTGAAGTATACAGTAACCAATCAGCTTCTCGAGTGGTAAGTTGCTGAATTTCTGACCAAGGAGTCTTGCAATGAAGTTACTGTGGAACTGCCTCAGTGCAGCAGCTGCAGGTACGGTGTTGTCTTTTGGTGGTTTTTCAAGAATCAACGTCCAAAGTGTTCCTGCTCGTGAAGCAATTGTTGCCATAAAATGCCACAAGAATGGTCAACTTTGCTTAAGTATGTCGTCGATTTATGCATCAGCAGACGCTAGTTGCCTCCACACATTCCAGTGATCATGCGACTCTAGAACAGTGACTTTCTGCGGGTTCTCGCCAATTTCACTGTCAAAGGCAGATGTGAAAGTTTCATCAAAGGATCTGAAGTAGATGGGTATTATTGATTGTGGCAGCTCAGAGAGTTTCATCAACCTTGTGACTTAGTTTAAACGGCTCTTCCCTGAATCTCATCACTCATAGGTACCATTTCCTTGGCAATAACATCTCTCTCTATCAGTCCTTAGGGTTTTGTAAGGTAAATCTCAGAGTTAATGGAAAGGATTATCAAAGTTGTACATTTAGCTATTCTGCCACAACTGTGCTCTGTGATGTTATCCGTGGTCAGCGACTTCAGGTCTGCTTGGTAGTGCCTGTCACCTTAACATATGGAGGTGATCTGCCTCCTCTTGTTGTCTGTAGGATAGCACTTTAAGGTAGACACCACCATAAGCTGTTTGCAAATCTTTACGCGGATTGCCATCCTATATCAGCTAGTCATCGACGCTTTTCTTATGAGGATCGGATGTTCCATTGAGAAAGAAGAAACTCAGAGGCTGCTGAAAGGAGGGTATTATAGACCGAGTGATTCCCTTGGGCGTGCACAGGTTGTTGTTGTTAAAGATGGTTATAGGAAACGGATGACTGGCTATCGATTTACTCTGAGACAACGTCAAACAAATTTACACTTTCTTGATGGGTCCTCTACTCGCCACATGACGATTACAGTGATACAAAATTGATCTGTACTACGTTTTAGCACCAATTGATCTGCAGAGTGCCTATCATCAAGTCCCATAAGGAATGAAGATAAAATCATACACAGCGTTTTCAGGCTAGTGATGGCCTGTATCAAAAAAGGTTTACAGAGTCCCTTTTGGTGTCACCAATGGGGTAAGCCACTGCTTCCAACCGAATTCATGAGCGATCACTCATTCAGGAAGAGCAACTCTGGGAACTACGCGTATTTAGATAATGTTACCTTTTGTTGGCAAAGACCCTGGAGGGAACATGATGCAAACTGATAAGTTTTTGGGGGAAGCCGCCCAAGAGAAAAAATATCAGTTACAATGAGGAAAAGTGCACTTTTTTCAACTAAAAAAGGCTTAGCATTCTTGGTTATTGTAGTGGATGGACGGTTCAATATTCCACTAGACCCTGAACGACTACGCCTCTATGGGAACTTCCAATGCACCTCAAGACACTACAAAGTCACTACGAAGATACTCTTGGTCTCTTTTCTTATTATCACACATGGTCTACAATCTATTCAAGTAAAGTCGCCCATTGAGTGCTACCACATTTCCTGTGACAAAGGAAGGCAGAATGAAGCTTACCATACTCTCAACAGACATTTGAAAAACTCAGTAGTTCAAGCCATTTGATGAGTCACTACCATGCGAAGTGGATAGGATGCATCTGACATTGCATTGCTGCAGTATTTATCCCTGGCAGGTCGAATCCAGTAGCCTGCTTTTCGAGAAACTTTTCAAGGATAAGAGAATGTTATGTGCTGTAGAAAAGGATGCCCAGGACATAATAGACAGCAGTTTCGGTCCATCTGGTACGGCATTATTTAATGGTAGACATTTCAACCTAAGGACTGACAACGGTCCGTGATGTATATGTTCGACAAGTGGGGCACAAAGTTAGGATAAAGAATTGACAAGATATTAACGCTGGAGGATGGAACTATGTGTTATGATCTTTGATATACTGTACCGTCCGGGTCAGAGAACATTTCACCTGATGCTTCTTAGGTCCCAAGCGTGGAGAGGCATGTCATGATTTGCAATATCACTCTCAGCTCTCCACAAGGCGTTGTGTCACCCTGGAGTTACACGCCTGCTTACCATTTTTGTCAAATCATAAGAACATGCTCATACTCAGGGAAGATGTGCGACAGTGATCAGAGCATTGCTGAGTATGTGCAGAGTGCAAGCAAAACTTTCATCAGCCAGAGAAGACTCATTCTCACATAAAATAACCAGCCTTTCGAAAGATTGAATATAGTTTTCAAAGGACCTCTACCAAGCACAAATCAGAATAAGTATTTCCTTAAACATAGTAAGATGAATATTCAAGTTTCCCTGTGTTTTCCCCTGTGCAATATGGCTGCTTCAACTGTTATTAGTTGTTCTTTCACAGTTGTTCTCTATTTTTGGTTTTGCCAGCTTATATCCCATTCAGACAGGGGATCCTCGTTCATGAGAACGAACTTCAGGAGTTTTTGGCTAGCAAAGGTATTGCCTGCAGCAGGAACAAAAGCTACAAACCCTCAAGGAAATGGTCAAGTGGAGCGGTTCTATGGTACTATATGGAAGGCTGTTACAATGACATTAAATTCGGGCAATCTACCTGTTCACACTGGCAACTGTCCTACATGATGCTCTTCACTATATTGAATCCATGCTGTGCAACAGCTACTAATGCTATACCCTCATGAAAGACTCCTTCAAACTATTACGTTCAGTTCTCTACGGGAGCCTCTGTGCCAACTTGGTTATGTCATTCCTGGACCCGTTCTCCTGAAGAGTCACCGTAGGATGAACAAGACGGATCCTTTAGTGGAAGAGGTAGAGCTCCTGCAAGACTATCCACATTACGACCACATTCGCTACCAAAATGGTTGAAGGTCTACAGTATCTACAAGAACATTTAGCCCCAGTTGAAATCCCTATTAGTGTGGAATCTCATGATACACATTAGATGTGAAAGATGCTTCGTTTTCTCCTGGAATAGCCCCTGAGACTACCCCTATGGGAATTGAGGATTCTGCCTTCCAGGCAGTTAATCAATCCACGCTGGAAAATTCGAACCTGTGGTGAAGAGGCTCATGGGCTACGAAGGTCGGGACGTGTACGATCGCCCACATAACAAGTTTGGGAGTGTACTGTCTCTGATATTTAGAAGGGGGTGATTCTGAGTTGTTACTGGTCCTGTGGGGACGCAGCAGCAGGATAATATGCACCAACCTCTAGGGCCTTACAACATCAACAGTTTGGTGTGTATGGGCAGCAACACATGGTGTGTGATTCTCTCCAACTTTACCATTTATCAGCGATGCAGATACATGGTGAGTTTTAAATATGTGGCCTGTAGTTATATACTTTTCTCTTGACATATGCAAGACCATAACCCATCCTGTAGAATAGAAGCCATTATTAGATGTACTAGTCATTATTATTTTGTTGTTGCAGACAGTAATATTGAAGATTCTATGTTCAATAAAGCCTAGAGATAAGGCCTGTGTTTCTATCACAACAATCACATCCACACATTGGATTTACTACTTCATGATAAGTTGAATGTTAGCAAGAAGATTATCCCAGGAGGAGAATGTAGAATATAACTGGTATATCTTGTGTATGTTAAGGCTTACTCAGCCCTGTAATAACTTCAGACCAGTATTACCAACAGGCTCCTCCTCAGGATAATAATGAATAGAAAAAGATGAACTAATAAACAGACAAACATAAACACTTTATTATATAGAAATAGAAAATATAAAACACTTAAGTTATGAATTATTAATCCTACATTAAAGAAAATGAAAAATGAAAATATAAATGATAACTGAATTCAACGTAATATATATAGGGGGTGTCTGGTGTTGGTTGACACTGTGTTGCTTGAAATCGTAGCCGTTGCGGATGGATGGGGGGGGGGGTCGCAGGTGTTGGTTACGACACAATGGCTAGTTCTTCAAAGTATAGCCCTTGGAATTATATCCCGATGACAGGATGCAGGTCTTTACCGCTGCAATGATGAGGTTACGTCCTGCATTTCATACAGGTGCAAAGGTAATTAAATCATAAAGGGGAAGTCTCGGGACGGTTAGTTCAATCTCCGCCAGTTCTTCTCGTTGTTTGACAGGTTGACCCTCTCTGTCATCCAAACTGAAAAGATAGGATAGGTTACTTACTGATTAAATAATCACTCTCCATGATAAGTAAAAATACCTAAAAGATGTGGTGATTAATACAACAGTCAAACATAGAGCAAGGCTGAAAAGACATAAGTTTATTATTGGTCAAAAGTGAAGCTTTCAAACCCCTTAAATTCACTAGAATTACAAGGCAGGCACCGTACTTACAGTAGTGCTGGGACAGCTGTGGTCTAGTGATTACTGTTTGGACCAGGCCCACACGTCACCTTTCGGGGGGGGGGGAAGGAGGATTGGAAGGTTAGCGGGCTAGACTGACCTCCTTAACAAGGCAGCCGGCGTTCAAAACTATCTTACATAAGAACATACGAAAGGAGGAAAACGTGCAGGAGGCCTGCTGGGCCCACATAATAGACGGTCCTTTACAAATTCATATCCACTAAACA
The DNA here is from genome assembly GCF_026875155.1 of Cherax quadricarinatus. Taxonomy (NCBI): domain Eukaryota; kingdom Metazoa; phylum Arthropoda; class Malacostraca; order Decapoda; family Parastacidae; genus Cherax; species Cherax quadricarinatus. The sequence continues at coordinate 21,294,622 of NC_069487.1, read as the reverse complement.
AAACATTTGCCCAACCCAATTTTCTATGCCACCCAAGAAGATAATGCTCTGTGTGAAAGTCCCACTTCAAAGTCCAACACCTCCCAATCATGTACTATTATCCTAGATTTGAACTACCAAGTCCCAGCCTCAATAACCAACTAGGTAGACTTGTTCACTCTTCAACTTCCCTATTTCCAATCCAAACTTTCCCTATGTCCTTTCTAAAATCTAAACTTATCTAATTAAATCCATTACATGAGGGTTTTCTCTCTTGGAGAGACATTCCTCAAGACCTTTTAATATCCCCTTTATTATACCTTTTCCTTCCACTTATACACTTCGATCAGGTTCTCCCCCTCATTCTTCGTCTAACAAGTGAATGTAACCTTAAGAGTCTTCCAATATTCATAAGAAGATTTCTAATGATATGTATTATTTAGTCATCCTACGCTGAATGTTTTCTTTCTAACGAATTTATGTTCCATTTTGTCAATACAGAGTACCACGAACTGGCTGCATAATCTAGGTTGAGGCCTTTATAATGATGTATTAAAGCTGCGATTGACTGCAGCGGTGGGGGGAAAAAGGCGGGAATAGCGGGAGACTTGGGACTTACCCTTATTAACATGTAGCCGGAATGAAACTATTGTTACTTTATAACTCCCATTGCTACTCCCTGTCTATTGAACTTTTCCCTCACACTCCCCTACCAAGACTTATAGTCAAGGAGTTAAGAAGAACAGGCCGAGAAAAAGTTCTAAAACATGTGGAAAGTCAGGTAAGGCAACAAAATCTTCTACTGACTGTCAACGACTTACCAGTCAGAGAAATAAATGATGAACCGTTGATATACACAATATGGAACTTAAAAGCCTGGAGTGCCATTGTCACCCTCAAGAGGCGGACTGTTGGTTCCCTTTAAAGTTTCTAGGTATATCAACGGTTTGTGGTCCGTTTCTAAAATGAATTCTTTTCCCAGCACATTAATTTAGTTTGGGAGATACCCCACAAATGGGCTAAACATCCTTTTCTATGGTGGAAGTATCTCGTTTCTGCGGGAAGGAGTTTCCGGCTAGGAAGCATACAGGGAAGGGAGTAGTGGAGTACATCATGGTATTGTAGTAAACACTGCTCCTAAGCAGTATTTGGGAGGCATCAGTTCTTAAGCAAAAGTTTTATTAACTTCTGGAATCTTAAGTTAGGGTCTTCGAAAGATAACTTTTAATCTCACTTAAACTTTTCCGAGCTCGTCGGAAGTGCAAGAGGTTCCTTCAAAGTCTTTTTAAGGAAGTTGGACTAAGATGCCTCTGTAAATCAAAGATCAGTAAGGTTCGGGATAAACCGTGCATAAAAATTTACAGGACAAAGAATGCTACGCCATGGGCTTCTTGGTTTTGGGGAATTTAAATGCTAATAAAGCTTTGATCTTTACTGGGGAAGAGGCTGCATGAGTATTAGAAAGTATCAGTCCAAGATATCTAATCTTGTTATACCCAAGGATGCATTTCTTCGGTTGGCAGATGAGGTAATGTGAGCGTAAACATACGCAAAAACGATTGTTATTGTTTTGGATATTTTCGCCCACGTGGAGTCATTACCATAAATGTTATCAAAATTAACTGAAACATTTGGCATATTACCCAAGACCTTTCTCATCAGTTCTCAGTAGGTAGCACAGGCAGTTACAAACCGAAGGGCATAGCTCTATATTGACATCAAGTCCTTGGTGTGTAGAAAAGCAGTGTAATGCTTTAGGAGAAGATCTTAACATTACTGATGATTGCCTGTTGCAATATACAATCTCTGAAAAGAAGGAAAGCGTCATATAATTTGTTGTTAGATCGACTATCTATTAAGGGCATTGGCTCAGCATCCACCAGGAGTTATAGCTTTAAGGCCTCTGAAGGTCAATAGAAGTCTATTTGAATTATCCTCCTTCTTAAACCATGTCTTCTGGGGTACAATATGAAGATACTGAAGTTTCAATGATCTTAGTTTTAATAATTTGTCTTCCTCTCGGTCAAATGAATCCCTAAGGTGAACTGGAAAAGGGTATATTTTCATTTTGATAGGATTGTCCGTCATCTAAGTCCAATTCTATGGACTACACGTGGAAGGTAACACCTGGAATATCAGTAAAGCGTCTGAAAAGGTACTAACCACATTGAAGTAGTTCATGTCTCTTATGGTCATCCAAAGATTAATTAATATTAATGTTGGTTGCCCCGAGTGGTCAACAGTCACAAAGTCATGTAGTTCTTATCATAGGTCTCTAAGTATAGGTGTCAATTACGCACACTTTACATTTCCTCAGTTGTCTTATCAAGTTCGTGTGGAAAAACTAGTCAACGTTATTAAGGCAGTTAAACCGAATTTTTCGGTAATATTTCTTAAGGGTGTTGATATGTTTAAGCTTAGGTTTTCCCTTGGCTTCCTTTAAGGTAATCACTTTTCCCACAAAATTCTTTAATACTTTATATGGACTTTCTTCATGTACTAATAATTATTTGGACTTGATCGGCAAAGTACAGGACTTCATCTCCTACTTTAAAAACTTATCCTAAGTGGGGGGTACTTTTTTTGGAATCACATATGTTTTGTACTGGTCCATTGACAAACTAAGTTTTTCGAAACTATGTCAGAGGTCGCTCAAGTTTGGATCTAAGGTCAAGGAGAAACTGGTAAGAAGACTGAAACTCAGCATTTACCTCCTCATGAGTCCATATGTCATGAAGGATGGTCAATGGGCCTTGGCCTGTCTTACCATAGAGAAGTTCAAATGGTGACAAACCCCCAAGAGTCACTGGGAACTTCCCTCATGGCAAACAAAGCCACAGGGTAGGTAACGGATGCCACTCGTTAGTTTAATTAAGGGAGGCTAAAGTTTCCTTAAAATGGACTTAAGAATCGAATGTGGCACTCTATCATCCATTACTGATGGGTTGATAGGGTGTGGTGAGTAGAGGCTTCACTGCCAGGAGTTGGTATAGATGGTTGCATAAGTCAGATGTGAATTGTGTCCCAAGCGCGTCAGACAAAAATTTCTCTTAGGGATGCCCACTCTGGTGAAGTTGGACAAAAGGGCTACAGCCATCTCTGTAGTGGTTATGGTCTTTAAGGTTAGGCTTCAGGGAAACTCGATGCATAATCAAATAATGTTAATATATATCTATGTCCCCCAGATGAAAGTGGAGATAAAGGTACAACGTGTCATTAGCTACTCTTTCAAACGGTACCGGTAAAATAGGCATTTTGGACCATAGGTACTCGACTGGTCTCGGAGGATAGATGACAGTTGGCCTAACTTTACACGATCTACATTAGGTAGTGACATCTGAGGATATTTTTGGCCCAAAATAGGTTTCCCTAATTTTATTTAAGGTTTTACGAGGCGAGATATGTCTCGGCCACTGGCAGGTCATGAGCCATTTTAAGGAAACAGCTCTCTGCATTGACTTGGACAACTAAGATGGAATAGTCTATCTTCATCTGAATTTATTTTGAATACTGACTTGTGCAAGATACCTTTTTATTTATTCAAATTATATGAAAAGTTTTTCCTTTGGATCACTTGATTTTGTTTAGCGGCATTATGGCAATTCTGAAGCGAAGGGCAATTACGTTGTAACTTGACAAAGGAAGTCCTTCGATCTATCTAAAGGCTTAAAGTCAGGGGAAAATCAAAGGATGGACAGTAGGAGAAGCTGGGCGTTGGTTCGGTAGCCCTAGTCAAGACATTTATGTATCGGAGGTGATATCTTTACTTTCATCTTACAAGTGAACCAGTGATCATACTACCCTCGGCCTTGCGAGAGTTGCATCAATGGTTTTTAATCCCCACGTGATCTCACGAGACAATGTCTCATCTGTATCTTTCAGGGGCTTCTCTGACTCTTACAGGAAGAGGATCTTGAAAAACTTATGTCCACCTTTGGCGATGGAAAGGTCAACCTCAGAAGGAGAATGGCACCTTTTACATTACCTCATTTAGTACGGAGCATGAAGTACGTGATGGAGCGAGTACGGCTTCAGACCAGCCTAGTGAACCATTTAGACCTAATGTAACAACGGATGGTTAGGAAAAGTATCTGTACGGCCCCAAGTAGTCTGAAAGTTTTATAGCAGAGGAATGAGTTTCTTTAAGGTTAGGGAACAGCTTATCAGGAAATGACTATACATGTGATCCAGTGTCTCGTAAAAATGGTAGATAAATTAAGTCCATTAAACTGTTACTGATACAGAAGGGTGCTTGGTATTACAGTTTTTAAAACATCTTCCACTTTTGGACCTTCTTAGAAGGACAATCAGGGCGCGTTCTATGTCCCCTCTCCAACACCACCACAAATGACAAACCGGATAAAAAGACCAGTCATTTTTACTTTCTCGCTTGCAGGCTTTGATTTCTTAGGTCTGATGAACCCCTTGCCCTTAGGGTTCGATCCCTTTAGGTTCTTTATAGGAATTGTGAGCCTCAGCATACAGGTCAGCAGCCTCAGCATCCTCTAGCTTTAATCAGGTTAATTTCTCCTGATGAATGTTCGTATCTGATGGGGATGAGCTGTCAGGAACTGGTCAGCAACCATGGAAGTCTCTAAGAGATTCTTAACTGTGATCAATTCCTGAACTCTCTATCCAAATGGTCGAACAAACGAAAGAGTGTTACCTGTAACTGCTGAAAGTTTGGCACCAGGCTGTAAGGGTGGCATACCGAAATCTTTTGTAAGAATTAAGTGGTTTTTTGATTAGGCTTTTTAAGGATTGCCTTCTTCTGTAGGTATAATTAACATATGATATCCTGCGACAAAGTTGAATAGATATTCAAAGGTTGTACAGAAAATAACATTCCTAATAACCTGGTAGCCAAGGTGTCAGCAGGCCATTCAACAGAGGGTAGCGGTTATTTTCAAACCTGATAATATATGAAGTTATGTCTTCCCCTCTGTGAAGGGAGGTAAATTAGGTTGTTGGAATATGTGCACTGATGCACATTGTTCCATTAACTCCATCTCTAATTGTTGTTGTGTAAGAGTTAACTTTTTCATTTTCTAATTCACGGCGAGATTTTTTGTGCTCGCGTCCTTTTCTCTCTATAACTCAAGTTCTCTAGCTTTTTCCTCACGTTCTCTATCTTTTTCCTCAAAAACTTCTCTACCCTTTGCTCTTTCCTCAGTTCTTCTTATTTATAGCCGGTTCCTCACGTTATTTTAGCCTGTTCCTTCACGTTCTCTAGCTGCTCATTCACGAACAAGTCTATCTTGCTCCTTTTTGCTTCTCTTTCTCTTTTGTCTTTCTTAGATTTCTCTCTCAATTTCTCCTCTCTCTCCTTATTCTCTTCTCTTTCGATTCTCTCTCTCTCATTTTCTTCTTTCATTTCCCTTTCTGGTCTCTCTTCTCTTTCAATTCTCTCTCTTTCAAGTCTTTCCTGGATCTTAGCACTATGAAGATTCTAAAATTTTTCTGTTTTTCCTAACTTACTTCCAGCGTTCATCAAAACTGGTATTCCTCCATATTTGCAAGAATAAACTTAAACTATAGGAGGAATGAAACGTATTATTAAAGAAAAACGGAGGAATCAATTGCCTGCCCTCCGTTTAAAACTGTTTATATAAACCAGAACTCTGGGCTCGATCCCTGTTCAATAAAAAAATTTGTATTAATCAAAACGAAGGGTTCTATGCCGGTCCGGGCAAAAACAGTAAGTAAGAATGGGGTCCCTGACCATCCAATCTTCTCACCAACAAATCAAAAGTGTCCAACGACAGTCCCTTGATAAAATAAAGAGCTCAATGAAACAAATTGTCACTGGAAAATCTCGGGTCCTAGAGTCTAACCTCCAAAGTGTTTTCAAGACTCACAAGAAAGGTGGCAGAATTAACTATTATTACCTGCCTGACTTGACTTACAATAAAATTGAGACTGATAACAATCCCAAATCTTTTAAATACCTGTACCGTATCTACCATAGAGAATGATTACTAATGGCTGGTGGTAACCGTCTGGGGTATGCGGCGCGTTGAGTTCCAATGGTAGATTGGAGATGGAATTGAATCTTGATTCAGTCGAGTTGGGTCCTGGCAAGGGTCGCCACTTGTGAAGGTCTATCAGCCATGTAATAACTTCAGACAGTATTACCAAGGCTGGCTCCTCCTCAGAAATTTAATGAATAGACAAAAAGAAATAATAACAGACAAACATAAAACACTTTACTTATATATGAAAATATAAAATTATAAAAACACTTAAATAGGTAATATTAATCCTCCATTAATGAAAATGAAAAATGAAAATAAAAATGATAATGAATTCAACGCTAATATATATTGGGGTGTCTGGTGTGGTGACACTGTGTTGTTGAATGTAGCCGTTGCTGATGAGGGGGGGGGGGTTCGCAGGTGTTGGTTACGAACCCACTGGCTAGTTCTTCACTGTATAAGCCTTGAGTATTATATCCGATGACAGGGATGAAGGTTCTTTACCGCTGCAATGATGAGGGGTTCGTCCTGCAATGTCATACAGGTGCCACGGTCAATTAAATCAAAAGGGGAAGTCATAGGAGTTTTAGTACATCTCCACCAGTTTTTCTCGTTGATTGACAGGTGACCCTCTCTGTCATCCAAGCTGAAAAAGATTATCACTCTTCCATGATGAGTCAATACCTAAAAGATGTGGTGGTGATTATTACAACAGTCAACTAGAGCAACGGCTGAAATGGACTAAGTTTATATTGGTCAAAAGTGAAGCTTGTCAACCCTAATATCCTACAAGAATACAAGGCAGGGGGCCATGTACGTACAGTAGTGCTGGGGAGCTGCGAGTCTAGTGATTACTGTTTGCGGACCAGAGACCACTCGTCTACTTTCAGGGGGGGGGGGAAGGGGGAAGAAGGAGGGTATGGGATTGCGGGCAGCTAGATGACCCTACCTTAACAAGCAGCCTAATTTGAACTTAGGATTAGTGTACAGGGTATCTGGGTCATCTTTACCGAGTCAGAGAACAAGACATTTACTTGGACCTTGGTTGGTTCAGATAATAGTTTAATCTGAATTTTTGTGATAAACTTTACCTGCATGGGTTTATCAGAGATGCTTTCCATAGTTTAAATCATAATTTTATGTATTTCATCAATCCCAATAATAAACCTGGGACTGTCCCTGTTTAATTCATGCACTGTTCATGAATTGCAAACAGCAACTGAGAGAAGTGATTCATCTCAGTCGGTAGGAAAATGCATTCAAAAAGGTATGCTTCATTATTGTTAAAGTTTGGTGAAAACCTTTCCTTGGCACCTTGGACTGAGGATGATTTGGCGGTGGATTGTAGGTGATTATATAACTTGCTGGTGAAAGCTTAACTGAATTGCGTTTGTTGCTGTTAAATTAGTACCTGATCACTCTGGACGATTTGGGATGCAAAGTGAAAATTTAATGAGAAGTTTTAAGGATGGCCTTAGTGTTTTTACTATAGGGAGCATTGAAATTTTGCTCAAAGCTGCACTTTTTCAGGCATTGTTCATTATATAATCTTAGATTCCAGTGCCAAATATGAAGTTGATTGGTTGAGGTTTAGCCTACAAGCATTGCGACTGTAAATTTTTAAGTCATGTCTGTATTACTTAGAGCGAGGTACGTGTTTTATGAATGTATCTATGTACTACTGTAGTATTTTATAATACTTTAACAACTTGATCAGTGTTTATGCTGGAGCTGCCATTGCTACCATCACCGTAATGGACTATGCATTATCACCAAAGAAAGAAAAAGTCAAGTTGTTGGACCACAGTAAGTTATGAGATGCCAGACAACAAATACCGAATGGGGAGCACATATTGAGCTATCAAAAACTGGAAAATATTCATTTCTGTTATTTTGACGGTAATACAAGGCCTAACAAAGATGAGAAATGACCAAGGGAAATTAGGGCAGGAGATAGTGTGAAAGATCATTCATCATGTGGACAGCTGGATACTGGATGCCTATCATGTGACTCCCCAAGTCAGGCCTGGAAAGGAGATTGCGGGACCAAGACTAGACATATTGGTGGAATGGAAACTAACTCGGCAGCCCTGTTGTATGTGTTGGTAGTGACGGGGACCAACATAAATGTTGGAAATGACAATGGAGCCAGCCACATCTTGAAATGTTGCTTGGTCATCCGAGTCCATTTTTATATGTCAGCTCATGGAATTGAGCTGCATTCTGGGCTGTTGCCTATCACTATGACGGGTAAGCAAAGTGGCCCAGGTGGCCTGGTGGGCTAAAAGCTCCCGCTTCCACACACGGAGGGCCAGGGTTCGATTCCCGGCGGAGTGGAAACATTTCTACACGTTTCCTTACACCTGTTGTCCTGTTCACCTAGCAGCAATTAGGTCCCTGGGAGTTTGTCGACTGGTTGTGGGGGTCGCATCCTGGGGGACAAGATTAAGGACCCCATGGAAATAAGTTAGACAGTCCTCGTTGTCGCTCTGACTTTCTTGGGTTATCCTGGTGGCTAACCCTCCGGGCGTTTTAAAAATCCGAAACGAAATCTTATATTATCACAGGTGATGGTTGAGATGGGACTTGGCTGCTCTTGAACAGGTCCACCGTGTATGCAAAGGTTGAGAATACTTTATGGGTAGGATCCTTAGGGCTGTTATGTGGCCAACATCAAGACCCAGTCAGAAGCTGAGAAAAAGAGTCGTCATTATGATTTCAAATTCAGCACTCCAATGTGGTTCCTCATCAAGCTGCACCATTATGTCACAGCAACTGTCCAAAGCACATCTTCCAGTCACTGCAGTTTATGAGACATCTGAACAGTGAAGAAAGAAAAAGGAAGATAGTAAAGGGACTGTCCAAAGAAATACCTACTTTGCTCCCACACAGATCAGCGGCTCATCTTTATATGTGTGCTGATGAATGACATGGACATGGAGAGACAAAGCTGTCTCAACAATGATAAGAAAAAATTAGAGAGAGAATCAGCGACAGAAGAGTACTGAGAGCTCTGATGAGGTTGGAGATCCTGATGCTGTTGAAGAAGTTTTGTTTAGTTTAATATGATTATTATGCACCCCATACCCATCCTGTGGGCGGTAGTCAACGTTTACAGAGGTTACAATAATTGGTCCAGGGACTGGACTCCAAAGTTTGTTGACGATAGACTTGTTATTCTACGGCTTGATGATGAGATGACAGTAAGATGAAGAGAATGGCAATGTGGCTTCCTATGTCAACTCAAGACATGCAGTGATTATCAAATTAAAGTGGAAGCAAAGAACTACCATTCCATGCATTGGACTGGAAGATTGACTCAAAATTGAAACCTCATTTCATTGCTCTATCTGTCAGATCACAAGTTCTGAAAATTATTGAGACTCCACTGGAGGTGCCAGTGGCCAAACACTACTTAAGGCTTGTCTGAGAGAGGGATAAAAATTGATGACTGAAGTTGGCTCTGAAAGTGACTGGACATAAGGGTAAGAGATTGAATATTATCAGGATGTATATTTCCTGAAAGTGATGCCCAAGTTCCGCACCAAGGTCAAGACCTTCACTTATAACAGTTGCAAATTTAATAGCTTTATGATTAATATAACCCATGTATGCAATTGATTTATTCAATCTTTACAACCAAAAATGATAATATACTGTACACTGATTTTTCCTGACACCAGTATTTATAACTAATACGTTTCATTGGTTGCATAAATTTGACGAAAAGGTCGATCGCGATGCTTCTGGTAAATGACCATGAATTGGTGGTATATTTTGCACAGAAGTTTGTTCAAGCAATTTGTAATCTGGACTAGGGGCCTCATTATATCTTCCTCTAAAACAAAGATATTAACAAGAAAACGAATCCCTCACTCATTTATTTATAGTCAGGGTGACTGAAAACATAGATACGTTAAAACTTACAGATATCTTGGTGTAGATGTAACCTTTAAGAAATCCACCTATACCACAACTAAATTAAGAAAAAAATGGCAGAAGATGGGCTTAAATGCTCTCAAGCTGTTGCGGGTTACAACCCCAACTATGGTGCTTATGTGAGAAATCGTGAGAGTGATGCAACATAGCATATGTTAAGGTCCTTATTGAGTATACGCTCCCATGTTGATATTAGCTAGAGAAAAGTTCTATCCGTCCCTTGCAAGTTAATGCAAAAGAAGCTCTCAGAATTATTTCTTGGGTGTCCCAAATTTACGAAGGTTCTTAATATGAGGAAAGAGTGGTATTTCTTGTATTACGTGATAGGATTGTATTAGAATGTAAGAAAGGAACCAGGACACTGTCACAATGAACCTTAGTAAGTTGTCTAGAAGTATATGCACACAGATCTAAATGATTGTGAAAAACGTGAATTGCATTTAGTTTTATAACCTGCATGAACTGTTTCACTGTAGGCAACAAGGGCATTTCACCCCTCATGGAAGATAAAGTCATTTAATATCACATACCTGCAAGTCCCTCCCAAGAAATCAATGCTAGTTATCCCTTCCTTATATCATTGTTTAAAGCAACTGCTAAGAAAGAAATTTCTCGCCTAGCTGGTAGTATAAGTAATCACAAGTTTTATACACTGATGGATCTACACAGAGTCTTACGGGCCAGGCCTGAATCTGCCTCTTGTTGCACCTTCTTAGTTAAGAACGATAATAAAATTTTGTTCAATTAGGCATAAGAATTAACAACTTGGGCGTCTGCACTGCAAACGAATTGTTTGCAATCCTAATGGCTCTAAAATTAAACTATGACACTGAGCTTGACTATCCATCCATTACTGATTCTATGTCATATTGAGGCTCTTGACTCATATGACTCCAACAACGTGTTTCATTGGAGAAGTCAGGTATAGATACTCAAATTCAGGGACAAAATGAATTAATGTTACAAATTGCTATGGATCCCTGTAGTGATACTGGTATGGGGGGAGCAGCAGCTGGATTATTACTGCACCACCTCTAGGGGCCCTTTAACAACAACAACAGTTTGGTTGTCGCATGGGCACCACACATGTGTGTGGATTCTCTCCTACTTTATCATTTATCGCGTTGCAGATTACATGGTGCGTTTAATTATGTGGCCCTGTTAGTTATAACTTCTTCTCTTGACTTATGGCAAGACATCACCATCCCTGTAGGAATCATTATTTGATGTAATAGTCATTTTATTTTTTTGTTGGCAGAAGTACTATTGAAGATTCTATGTTCAATATGCCTAGAGATAATGGACTGTGTTTCTATCACACAATTTATTGAACTTTGAAATCCTGGGCTACCTGGTGGTGTTCCTGCGCTAGACTACATCACAACATGGAGCGTTTACTGAATCCTGAGAGCTAGACTGTGACCCTGACCTTATCAACGGCCCCTGCTAGGAATGGAAGCACTGTGTTTAAGACTTTCGAAAATTCTTGGGAGCCCTTTCCTAAAGAAGATCTAGGATAAACTAAGTCTGCTCATCAATTTTTGTGTCACCCTAAGATATTATGAGGCTTTTTCTGAGTGTTATACCTTCGAAGATGTATACCAAAACCTCAAGTCTCTGTATTATTAAACCTACAAATGAAATCTTTGCACGCTATCGCTTGCAACTCGCCGCCAGCAGATTGATGGTCCTTAGAGGAATACTTTCAAGCACTGAAATTTTAGGTAAGGGACTGTCACCTCCAAGCAGTGACTAGCAGGCTCAGTATTGTGATGAGTCCATCAGGGATGCTTTTATCAGTGGCCTGCAATCACCAATACATAAGGCAGCGTTTATTGGAGATTAAAACTCTCGACTTAGCAGCTGCCTTTGACCGGCAAGAGCTCTAGATCAGCCCAGATGAATTCTGAAGTATACAGTAACCAATCAGCTTCTCGAGTGGTAAGTTGCTGAATTTCTGACCAAGGAGTCTTGCAATGAAGTTACTGTGGAACTGCCTCAGTGCAGCAGCTGCAGGTACGGTGTTGTCTTTTGGTGGTTTTTCAAGAATCAACGTCCAAAGTGTTCCTGCTCGTGAAGCAATTGTTGCCATAAAATGCCACAAGAATGGTCAACTTTGCTTAAGTATGTCGTCGATTTATGCATCAGCAGACGCTAGTTGCCTCCACACATTCCAGTGATCATGCGACTCTAGAACAGTGACTTTCTGCGGGTTCTCGCCAATTTCACTGTCAAAGGCAGATGTGAAAGTTTCATCAAAGGATCTGAAGTAGATGGGTATTATTGATTGTGGCAGCTCAGAGAGTTTCATCAACCTTGTGACTTAGTTTAAACGGCTCTTCCCTGAATCTCATCACTCATAGGTACCATTTCCTTGGCAATAACATCTCTCTCTATCAGTCCTTAGGGTTTTGTAAGGTAAATCTCAGAGTTAATGGAAAGGATTATCAAAGTTGTACATTTAGCTATTCTGCCACAACTGTGCTCTGTGATGTTATCCGTGGTCAGCGACTTCAGGTCTGCTTGGTAGTGCCTGTCACCTTAACATATGGAGGTGATCTGCCTCCTCTTGTTGTCTGTAGGATAGCACTTTAAGGTAGACACCACCATAAGCTGTTTGCAAATCTTTACGCGGATTGCCATCCTATATCAGCTAGTCATCGACGCTTTTCTTATGAGGATCGGATGTTCCATTGAGAAAGAAGAAACTCAGAGGCTGCTGAAAGGAGGGTATTATAGACCGAGTGATTCCCTTGGGCGTGCACAGGTTGTTGTTGTTAAAGATGGTTATAGGAAACGGATGACTGGCTATCGATTTACTCTGAGACAACGTCAAACAAATTTACACTTTCTTGATGGGTCCTCTACTCGCCACATGACGATTACAGTGATACAAAATTGATCTGTACTACGTTTTAGCACCAATTGATCTGCAGAGTGCCTATCATCAAGTCCCATAAGGAATGAAGATAAAATCATACACAGCGTTTTCAGGCTAGTGATGGCCTGTATCAAAAAAGGTTTACAGAGTCCCTTTTGGTGTCACCAATGGGGTAAGCCACTGCTTCCAACCGAATTCATGAGCGATCACTCATTCAGGAAGAGCAACTCTGGGAACTACGCGTATTTAGATAATGTTACCTTTTGTTGGCAAAGACCCTGGAGGGAACATGATGCAAACTGATAAGTTTTTGGGGGAAGCCGCCCAAGAGAAAAAATATCAGTTACAATGAGGAAAAGTGCACTTTTTTCAACTAAAAAAGGCTTAGCATTCTTGGTTATTGTAGTGGATGGACGGTTCAATATTCCACTAGACCCTGAACGACTACGCCTCTATGGGAACTTCCAATGCACCTCAAGACACTACAAAGTCACTACGAAGATACTCTTGGTCTCTTTTCTTATTATCACACATGGTCTACAATCTATTCAAGTAAAGTCGCCCATTGAGTGCTACCACATTTCCTGTGACAAAGGAAGGCAGAATGAAGCTTACCATACTCTCAACAGACATTTGAAAAACTCAGTAGTTCAAGCCATTTGATGAGTCACTACCATGCGAAGTGGATAGGATGCATCTGACATTGCATTGCTGCAGTATTTATCCCTGGCAGGTCGAATCCAGTAGCCTGCTTTTCGAGAAACTTTTCAAGGATAAGAGAATGTTATGTGCTGTAGAAAAGGATGCCCAGGACATAATAGACAGCAGTTTCGGTCCATCTGGTACGGCATTATTTAATGGTAGACATTTCAACCTAAGGACTGACAACGGTCCGTGATGTATATGTTCGACAAGTGGGGCACAAAGTTAGGATAAAGAATTGACAAGATATTAACGCTGGAGGATGGAACTATGTGTTATGATCTTTGATATACTGTACCGTCCGGGTCAGAGAACATTTCACCTGATGCTTCTTAGGTCCCAAGCGTGGAGAGGCATGTCATGATTTGCAATATCACTCTCAGCTCTCCACAAGGCGTTGTGTCACCCTGGAGTTACACGCCTGCTTACCATTTTTGTCAAATCATAAGAACATGCTCATACTCAGGGAAGATGTGCGACAGTGATCAGAGCATTGCTGAGTATGTGCAGAGTGCAAGCAAAACTTTCATCAGCCAGAGAAGACTCATTCTCACATAAAATAACCAGCCTTTCGAAAGATTGAATATAGTTTTCAAAGGACCTCTACCAAGCACAAATCAGAATAAGTATTTCCTTAAACATAGTAAGATGAATATTCAAGTTTCCCTGTGTTTTCCCCTGTGCAATATGGCTGCTTCAACTGTTATTAGTTGTTCTTTCACAGTTGTTCTCTATTTTTGGTTTTGCCAGCTTATATCCCATTCAGACAGGGGATCCTCGTTCATGAGAACGAACTTCAGGAGTTTTTGGCTAGCAAAGGTATTGCCTGCAGCAGGAACAAAAGCTACAAACCCTCAAGGAAATGGTCAAGTGGAGCGGTTCTATGGTACTATATGGAAGGCTGTTACAATGACATTAAATTCGGGCAATCTACCTGTTCACACTGGCAACTGTCCTACATGATGCTCTTCACTATATTGAATCCATGCTGTGCAACAGCTACTAATGCTATACCCTCATGAAAGACTCCTTCAAACTATTACGTTCAGTTCTCTACGGGAGCCTCTGTGCCAACTTGGTTATGTCATTCCTGGACCCGTTCTCCTGAAGAGTCACCGTAGGATGAACAAGACGGATCCTTTAGTGGAAGAGGTAGAGCTCCTGCAAGACTATCCACATTACGACCACATTCGCTACCAAAATGGTTGAAGGTCTACAGTATCTACAAGAACATTTAGCCCCAGTTGAAATCCCTATTAGTGTGGAATCTCATGATACACATTAGATGTGAAAGATGCTTCGTTTTCTCCTGGAATAGCCCCTGAGACTACCCCTATGGGAATTGAGGATTCTGCCTTCCAGGCAGTTAATCAATCCACGCTGGAAAATTCGAACCTGTGGTGAAGAGGCTCATGGGCTACGAAGGTCGGGACGTGTACGATCGCCCACATAACAAGTTTGGGAGTGTACTGTCTCTGATATTTAGAAGGGGGTGATTCTGAGTTGTTACTGGTCCTGTGGGGACGCAGCAGCAGGATAATATGCACCAACCTCTAGGGCCTTACAACATCAACAGTTTGGTGTGTATGGGCAGCAACACATGGTGTGTGATTCTCTCCAACTTTACCATTTATCAGCGATGCAGATACATGGTGAGTTTTAAATATGTGGCCTGTAGTTATATACTTTTCTCTTGACATATGCAAGACCATAACCCATCCTGTAGAATAGAAGCCATTATTAGATGTACTAGTCATTATTATTTTGTTGTTGCAGACAGTAATATTGAAGATTCTATGTTCAATAAAGCCTAGAGATAAGGCCTGTGTTTCTATCACAACAATCACATCCACACATTGGATTTACTACTTCATGATAAGTTGAATGTTAGCAAGAAGATTATCCCAGGAGGAGAATGTAGAATATAACTGGTATATCTTGTGTATGTTAAGGCTTACTCAGCCCTGTAATAACTTCAGACCAGTATTACCAACAGGCTCCTCCTCAGGATAATAATGAATAGAAAAAGATGAACTAATAAACAGACAAACATAAACACTTTATTATATAGAAATAGAAAATATAAAACACTTAAGTTATGAATTATTAATCCTACATTAAAGAAAATGAAAAATGAAAATATAAATGATAACTGAATTCAACGTAATATATATAGGGGGTGTCTGGTGTTGGTTGACACTGTGTTGCTTGAAATCGTAGCCGTTGCGGATGGATGGGGGGGGGGGTCGCAGGTGTTGGTTACGACACAATGGCTAGTTCTTCAAAGTATAGCCCTTGGAATTATATCCCGATGACAGGATGCAGGTCTTTACCGCTGCAATGATGAGGTTACGTCCTGCATTTCATACAGGTGCAAAGGTAATTAAATCATAAAGGGGAAGTCTCGGGACGGTTAGTTCAATCTCCGCCAGTTCTTCTCGTTGTTTGACAGGTTGACCCTCTCTGTCATCCAAACTGAAAAGATAGGATAGGTTACTTACTGATTAAATAATCACTCTCCATGATAAGTAAAAATACCTAAAAGATGTGGTGATTAATACAACAGTCAAACATAGAGCAAGGCTGAAAAGACATAAGTTTATTATTGGTCAAAAGTGAAGCTTTCAAACCCCTTAAATTCACTAGAATTACAAGGCAGGCACCGTACTTACAGTAGTGCTGGGACAGCTGTGGTCTAGTGATTACTGTTTGGACCAGGCCCACACGTCACCTTTCGGGGGGGGGGGAAGGAGGATTGGAAGGTTAGCGGGCTAGACTGACCTCCTTAACAAGGCAGCCGGCGTTCAAAACTATCTTACATAAGAACATACGAAAGGAGGAAAACGTGCAGGAGGCCTGCTGGGCCCACATAATAGACGGTCCTTTACAAATTCATATCCACTAAACAAAACATTTGCCCAACCCAATTTTCTATGCCACCCAAGAAGATAATGCTCTGTGTGAAAGTCCCACTTCAAAGTCCAACACCTCCCAATCATGTACTATTATCCTAGATTTGAACTACCAAGTCCCAGCCTCAATAACCAACTAGGTAGACTTGTTCACTCTTCAACTTCCCTATTTCCAATCCAAACTTTCCCTATGTCCTTTCTAAAATCTAAACTTATCTAATTAAATCCATTACATGAGGGTTTTCTCTCTTGGAGAGACATTCCTCAAGACCTTTTAATATCCCCTTTATTATACCTTTTCCTTCCACTTATACACTTCGATCAGGTTCTCCCCCTCATTCTTCGTCTAACAAGTGAATGTAACCTTAAGAGTCTTCCAATATTCATAAGAAGATTTCTAATGATATGTATTATTTAGTCATCCTACGCTGAATGTTTTCTTTCTAACGAATTTATGTTCCATTTTGTCAATACAGAGTACCACGAACTGGCTGCATAATCTAGGTTGAGGCCTTTATAATGATGTATTAAAGCTGCGATTGACTGCAGCGGTGGGGGGAAAAAGGCGGGAATAGCGGGAGACTTGGGACTTACCCTTATTAACATGTAGCCGGAATGAAACTATTGTTACTTTATAACTCCCATTGCTACTCCCTGTCTATTGAACTTTTCCCTCACACTCCCCTACCAAGACTTATAGTCAAGGAGTTAAGAAGAACAGGCCGAGAAAAAGTTCTAAAACATGTGGAAAGTCAGGTAAGGCAACAAAATCTTCTACTGACTGTCAACGACTTACCAGTCAGAGAAATAAATGATGAACCGTTGATATACACAATATGGAACTTAAAAGCCTGGAGTGCCATTGTCACCCTCAAGAGGCGGACTGTTGGTTCCCTTTAAAGTTTCTAGGTATATCAACGGTTTGTGGTCCGTTTCTAAAATGAATTCTTTTCCCAGCACATTAATTTAGTTTGGGAGATACCCCACAAATGGGCTAAACATCCTTTTCTATGGTGGAAGTATCTCGTTTCTGCGGGAAGGAGTTTCCGGCTAGGAAGCATACAGGGAAGGGAGTAGTGGAGTACATCATGGTATTGTAGTAAACACTGCTCCTAAGCAGTATTTGGGAGGCATCAGTTCTTAAGCAAAAGTTTTATTAACTTCTGGAATCTTAAGTTAGGGTCTTCGAAAGATAACTTTTAATCTCACTTAAACTTTTCCGAGCTCGTCGGAAGTGCAAGAGGTTCCTTCAAAGTCTTTTTAAGGAAGTTGGACTAAGATGCCTCTGTAAATCAAAGATCAGTAAGGTTCGGGATAAACCGTGCATAAAAATTTACAGGACAAAGAATGCTACGCCATGGGCTTCTTGGTTTTGGGGAATTTAAATGCTAATAAAGCTTTGATCTTTACTGGGGAAGAGGCTGCATGAGTATTAGAAAGTATCAGTCCAAGATATCTAATCTTGTTATACCCAAGGATGCATTTCTTCGGTTGGCAGATGAGGTAATGTGAGCGTAAACATACGCAAAAACGATTGTTATTGTTTTGGATATTTTCGCCCACGTGGAGTCATTACCATAAATGTTATCAAAATTAACTGAAACATTTGGCATATTACCCAAGACCTTTCTCATCAGTTCTCAGTAGGTAGCACAGGCAGTTACAAACCGAAGGGCATAGCTCTATATTGACATCAAGTCCTTGGTGTGTAGAAAAGCAGTGTAATGCTTTAGGAGAAGATCTTAACATTACTGATGATTGCCTGTTGCAATATACAATCTCTGAAAAGAAGGAAAGCGTCATATAATTTGTTGTTAGATCGACTATCTATTAAGGGCATTGGCTCAGCATCCACCAGGAGTTATAGCTTTAAGGCCTCTGAAGGTCAATAGAAGTCTATTTGAATTATCCTCCTTCTTAAACCATGTCTTCTGGGGTACAATATGAAGATACTGAAGTTTCAATGATCTTAGTTTTAATAATTTGTCTTCCTCTCGGTCAAATGAATCCCTAAGGTGAACTGGAAAAGGGTATATTTTCATTTTGATAGGATTGTCCGTCATCTAAGTCCAATTCTATGGACTACACGTGGAAGGTAACACCTGGAATATCAGTAAAGCGTCTGAAAAGGTACTAACCACATTGAAGTAGTTCATGTCTCTTATGGTCATCCAAAGATTAATTAATATTAATGTTGGTTGCCCCGAGTGGTCAACAGTCACAAAGTCATGTAGTTCTTATCATAGGTCTCTAAGTATAGGTGTCAATTACGCACACTTTACATTTCCTCAGTTGTCTTATCAAGTTCGTGTGGAAAAACTAGTCAACGTTATTAAGGCAGTTAAACCGAATTTTTCGGTAATATTTCTTAAGGGTGTTGATATGTTTAAGCTTAGGTTTTCCCTTGGCTTCCTTTAAGGTAATCACTTTTCCCACAAAATTCTTTAATACTTTATATGGACTTTCTTCATGTACTAATAATTATTTGGACTTGATCGGCAAAGTACAGGACTTCATCTCCTACTTTAAAAACTTATCCTAAGTGGGGGGTACTTTTTTTGGAATCACATATGTTTTGTACTGGTCCATTGACAAACTAAGTTTTTCGAAACTATGTCAGAGGTCGCTCAAGTTTGGATCTAAGGTCAAGGAGAAACTGGTAAGAAGACTGAAACTCAGCATTTACCTCCTCATGAGTCCATATGTCATGAAGGATGGTCAATGGGCCTTGGCCTGTCTTACCATAGAGAAGTTCAAATGGTGACAAACCCCCAAGAGTCACTGGGAACTTCCCTCATGGCAAACAAAGCCACAGGGTAGGTAACGGATGCCACTCGTTAGTTTAATTAAGGGAGGCTAAAGTTTCCTTAAAATGGACTTAAGAATCGAATGTGGCACTCTATCATCCATTACTGATGGGTTGATAGGGTGTGGTGAGTAGAGGCTTCACTGCCAGGAGTTGGTATAGATGGTTGCATAAGTCAGATGTGAATTGTGTCCCAAGCGCGTCAGACAAAAATTTCTCTTAGGGATGCCCACTCTGGTGAAGTTGGACAAAAGGGCTACAGCCATCTCTGTAGTGGTTATGGTCTTTAAGGTTAGGCTTCAGGGAAACTCGATGCATAATCAAATAATGTTAATATATATCTATGTCCCCCAGATGAAAGTGGAGATAAAGGTACAACGTGTCATTAGCTACTCTTTCAAACGGTACCGGTAAAATAGGCATTTTGGACCATAGGTACTCGACTGGTCTCGGAGGATAGATGACAGTTGGCCTAACTTTACACGATCTACATTAGGTAGTGACATCTGAGGATATTTTTGGCCCAAAATAGGTTTCCCTAATTTTATTTAAGGTTTTACGAGGCGAGATATGTCTCGGCCACTGGCAGGTCATGAGCCATTTTAAGGAAACAGCTCTCTGCATTGACTTGGACAACTAAGATGGAATAGTCTATCTTCATCTGAATTTATTTTGAATACTGACTTGTGCAAGATACCTTTTTATTTATTCAAATTATATGAAAAGTTTTTCCTTTGGATCACTTGATTTTGTTTAGCGGCATTATGGCAATTCTGAAGCGAAGGGCAATTACGTTGTAACTTGACAAAGGAAGTCCTTCGATCTATCTAAAGGCTTAAAGTCAGGGGAAAATCAAAGGATGGACAGTAGGAGAAGCTGGGCGTTGGTTCGGTAGCCCTAGTCAAGACATTTATGTATCGGAGGTGATATCTTTACTTTCATCTTACAAGTGAACCAGTGATCATACTACCCTCGGCCTTGCGAGAGTTGCATCAATGGTTTTTAATCCCCACGTGATCTCACGAGACAATGTCTCATCTGTATCTTTCAGGGGCTTCTCTGACTCTTACAGGAAGAGGATCTTGAAAAACTTATGTCCACCTTTGGCGATGGAAAGGTCAACCTCAGAAGGAGAATGGCACCTTTTACATTACCTCATTTAGTACGGAGCATGAAGTACGTGATGGAGCGAGTACGGCTTCAGACCAGCCTAGTGAACCATTTAGACCTAATGTAACAACGGATGGTTAGGAAAAGTATCTGTACGGCCCCAAGTAGTCTGAAAGTTTTATAGCAGAGGAATGAGTTTCTTTAAGGTTAGGGAACAGCTTATCAGGAAATGACTATACATGTGATCCAGTGTCTCGTAAAAATGGTAGATAAATTAAGTCCATTAAACTGTTACTGATACAGAAGGGTGCTTGGTATTACAGTTTTTAAAACATCTTCCACTTTTGGACCTTCTTAGAAGGACAATCAGGGCGCGTTCTATGTCCCCTCTCCAACACCACCACAAATGACAAACCGGATAAAAAGACCAGTCATTTTTACTTTCTCGCTTGCAGGCTTTGATTTCTTAGGTCTGATGAACCCCTTGCCCTTAGGGTTCGATCCCTTTAGGTTCTTTATAGGAATTGTGAGCCTCAGCATACAGGTCAGCAGCCTCAGCATCCTCTAGCTTTAATCAGGTTAATTTCTCCTGATGAATGTTCGTATCTGATGGGGATGAGCTGTCAGGAACTGGTCAGCAACCATGGAAGTCTCTAAGAGATTCTTAACTGTGATCAATTCCTGAACTCTCTATCCAAATGGTCGAACAAACGAAAGAGTGTTACCTGTAACTGCTGAAAGTTTGGCACCAGGCTGTAAGGGTGGCATACCGAAATCTTTTGTAAGAATTAAGTGGTTTTTTGATTAGGCTTTTTAAGGATTGCCTTCTTCTGTAGGTATAATTAACATATGATATCCTGCGACAAAGTTGAATAGATATTCAAAGGTTGTACAGAAAATAACATTCCTAATAACCTGGTAGCCAAGGTGTCAGCAGGCCATTCAACAGAGGGTAGCGGTTATTTTCAAACCTGATAATATATGAAGTTATGTCTTCCCCTCTGTGAAGGGAGGTAAATTAGGTTGTTGGAATATGTGCACTGATGCACATTGTTCCATTAACTCCATCTCTAATTGTTGTTGTGTAAGAGTTAACTTTTTCATTTTCTAATTCACGGCGAGATTTTTTGTGCTCGCGTCCTTTTCTCTCTATAACTCAAGTTCTCTAGCTTTTTCCTCACGTTCTCTATCTTTTTCCTCAAAAACTTCTCTACCCTTTGCTCTTTCCTCAGTTCTTCTTATTTATAGCCGGTTCCTCACGTTATTTTAGCCTGTTCCTTCACGTTCTCTAGCTGCTCATTCACGAACAAGTCTATCTTGCTCCTTTTTGCTTCTCTTTCTCTTTTGTCTTTCTTAGATTTCTCTCTCAATTTCTCCTCTCTCTCCTTATTCTCTTCTCTTTCGATTCTCTCTCTCTCATTTTCTTCTTTCATTTCCCTTTCTGGTCTCTCTTCTCTTTCAATTCTCTCTCTTTCAAGTCTTTCCTGGATCTTAGCACTATGAAGATTCTAAAATTTTTCTGTTTTTCCTAACTTACTTCCAGCGTTCATCAAAACTGGTATTCCTCCATATTTGCAAGAATAAACTTAAACTATAGGAGGAATGAAACGTATTATTAAAGAAAAACGGAGGAATCAATTGCCTGCCCTCCGTTTAAAACTGTTTATATAAACCAGAACTCTGGGCTCGATCCCTGTTCAATAAAAAAATTTGTATTAATCAAAACGAAGGGTTCTATGCCGGTCCGGGCAAAAACAGTAAGTAAGAATGGGGTCCCTGACCATCCAATCTTCTCACCAACAAATCAAAAGTGTCCAACGACAGTCCCTTGATAAAATAAAGAGCTCAATGAAACAAATTGTCACTGGAAAATCTCGGGTCCTAGAGTCTAACCTCCAAAGTGTTTTCAAGACTCACAAGAAAGGTGGCAGAATTAACTATTATTACCTGCCTGACTTGACTTACAATAAAATTGAGACTGATAACAATCCCAAATCTTTTAAATACCTGTACCGTATCTACCATAGAGAATGATTACTAATGGCTGGTGGTAACCGTCTGGGGTATGCGGCGCGTTGAGTTCCAATGGTAGATTGGAGATGGAATTGAATCTTGATTCAGTCGAGTTGGGTCCTGGCAAGGGTCGCCACTTGTGAAGGTCTATCAGCCATGTAATAACTTCAGACAGTATTACCAAGGCTGGCTCCTCCTCAGAAATTTAATGAATAGACAAAAAGAAATAATAACAGACAAACATAAAACACTTTACTTATATATGAAAATATAAAATTATAAAAACACTTAAATAGGTAATATTAATCCTCCATTAATGAAAATGAAAAATGAAAATAAAAATGATAATGAATTCAAGCTAATATATTTTGGGGTGTCGGTTTTGGTGACATGTGTTTTTGGGAAATGTGCCGTTGCTGAGAGGGGGGGGGGGTTCGCAGGTTTGTTAGACCCACGGGCTATTTTCACTATAGCCTTGAGTTTATACCCCGATGACAAAAAAGAGGTTCTTTACCGCGCAATGTGGGGGTTCGCCCTGCAATTTCATAAGGGCCCACGGTAATTAAATAAAAAAGGGGGAAAGTCAGGATTTTTAGTCATTCCACCAGTTTTTTTCGTTGATTGAAGGTGACCCCTCTGTCACCAAGCTAAAAAAGATATCACTCTCCATGAGGGTAAACCTAAAAGATTGGGGTGATTTTTACAACATCAACTAGAGCAAGGCTGAAAGACTAAGTTTATTATTGGTCAAAAGTGAAGCTTTCAACCCTAAACCCACTAGAATACAAGGCAGGCATGTACTTACAGTAGTGCTGGGAGCTGCGAGTCTAGTGATTACTGTTTGGACCAGAGCCCACACGTCACCTTTCAGGGGGGGGAAGGGGGAAGAAGGGGGGGAAGGGTTTAGCGGGAGCTAGATGACCCTACCTTAACAACCCAGCCGGCAGTCAAACTACCCACTTTCCGGGTGGGGGAAAAAGGGGGGAAAATAGCAGGAGCTTGACTTACCCTCCCTTTAACAAGTAGCCGGCAATGAAATTATTGTTACTATATACTCCCTCGTATCCTATCTATTGAACTTTTCCCTCACAGTGTCTAGCATTAGGAATAATATTAGGAGAGAAGTAAAAAATTTGAAAATGATTGTTATGGGGAATGCAGTTAGAAGCCTGAGTTGATCTATTAGCACTATGAAAACATGAACGCAGTTAAGTATGTTTATGGAGCAACTTGGAATGTGAACAGACTGACTGATGTTGTAGTGGCCAGGCTTAGGCTTGGTTACAAGTTCTTCTGGGCCCAGTTTGGAGACACACAGTTGATGATCATTTTGGTCACTGTCTTGAACACTATGTGCTTAGTTGTCCACTTATTGAGGAATACAGAGACAGACAGTATAATAACCTATGTGACACTTCAAGATATCTTATAAATGAAAATAAGATACCAGATATACTAAGCAAATTTCCTCAATTGGCTTGTAACAGATAAGTGAACTGTAGATATATAGATAAAAAAAATATGTGCACCTTTTAAACCGTTTGGGGCCTAGTTCCTAGGCCTTTTGCTATCCATATGCTCTTGCGTTTACCGCCCAAACAGGATGGATTATGGAGTGCACAATTAACTAGCCATTCGGTGGCAAAATCTTAAAAACCATGAAATTATGTCTGGGTAATTACTATTTGCTGCTATGTATGATAATCATGTAACTGTATTTGTGTGTACCTGTACCTGAAATATACTTAAAACCAAGGAAACGTTACAGAATGAGAGGTAACTGGTTGGTAGGGAACAGGCGACACGGACGGGTAACGCTGGTGAGAAGGGCAGTGTCGAGTAGCTGCGTCCCTCAATCAGTCAATCAAGTTTATTCTCTATAAGGATTACAATACGGGGTTTACAGATTTTGGTTATTGTGTGGTTTACATGTAGTAAATACTATTACGAGGGGGCCACTAGGACACCTAGCATGGCTAGGCATTTCGGGCAAACTTAGATTAATTCTTAACCATAAATTATTACGAATTAAGGAGTAAGTTGACTAAATACTAAGTGACTAAATACTAGTTTGTGAGTTTAGCAATGTGAATGCTTTTGTTTTGTCACAATACATAGTTTCTACATTGGAGTATCACAGGCAAACTTATGACTAGTTAGGAATCATTATTTTAAGATTAAGATTCGTATTTCTGTGTTTATAGTCAAATGGGTGAGCGAGTGTAAGTGTGAACCACCAGGTGGTTTTTATGTAGTTAGTTGACGGGGTGTATCAGGGAGATAAGATGTTTTCTAACGGTAGTTTTGAAGGTGATGAATGTGTCTGCAGTTCTATAGTTTTCAGGTAGGGTGTTCCAGATTTTAGGGCCTTTGACATACATTGAATTTTTGTAAAGGTTTAGTCGGACACGAGGAATGTCGTAGAGATGTTTGTGTCTAGTGTTATGCCCGTGGGTCCTGTCATAGCTATCAAGAAAGCGTTTTAGGCCTCAAGCAGTGCGAAGTAGCCCTTCCACACATAAACGTCACCTCACTTATAACACTCGTAAATCCAGAAATCCTACAGGATTTCTCACACTGTTACAACCATTTGTTGTGGGTTTCGTTGTAGAGTGATAAGGGGGTAGAATTAATAGGTCTTTCTGCTCTTTATAGATTTATTGAGAGGCACTGGAAGCTGAAGATTGAGACACTTATGCAATATATGGGAATATTTATTGAAGAAACGTTTCGCCACAAAGTGGCTTCATCAGTCCAATACAAAGCAGAAAGGTATAGGGAGAGGAGGAGTTTGAGGTAATCAGTCCCTCAGCCTGGAGTCGATGTGTTCAGTCCATCACTCTTGTAGAAAGTACAGCATATGACCGGAGAAGTGGCTTATATACTGTAGTCAGGTGAGTGGAAGCAGGAGGAGGCGGGATCACAGTGGAACCATCCACTAGTGTCAGTAGGTCTTCGTTCAAGGGTTGCACAAGTGTTGAGGAATTCCTGGTATCAAGATCCCATGACGTTGCAGTGTCTGACAGATGTGATAAATGGTTTAAAACCGACAAGTTGATCACGATCATGGGATCTTGATACAAGGAATTCGTCAACACTTGTGCAACCTTTGGACGAAGACCTATTTAAACTAGTGGATGGTCCCACTGTGATCCCTCCTCCTCCTGCGTTCCACTCACCACTTCTCCGGCCAAATGCTGTACTTTCTACAAGAGTGAGGGACTGAACACATCGATTCCAAGCTGAGGGACTGATTACCACAAACTCCTGCTCTCCTTACACATTCCTGCTTAGTATTGGACTGATGAAGTCACTGTGTGGCAAAACGTTTCTTCAATAAAGATTCCAATATGTTGCATAAGTGATTCAATCTTCAACTTGTCGGTTTTAAAACCTTTTTATCATGCTGGAAGCTGCCTGAACCCAAGTACGTATTATCCATTCCGCCGCTCAGGCCAAAACAACGGTGACATGAGGATAGCTCAAGCCCCGGAGAAAGATAACGTATTTACACAGTTCTAGATACCCCCAATTCCACCAGGCCTAAAAATCACGACAACTGGACACTCAGTTATGTAATGGTAAAGGTCGTGTGCCTTCCTTTTTTTACAGAGCGGAATATGAGATGCTGTATTCACCTAGTTGTGGTTGAGGGGTCGATTCACAGTCCTGGCCACGCCTTTTCACTGGTCGCTGGGGAGTCAAGATGTGACCCCCCTATATACATATTCCAACTGTCACTAATGGGGTGTGGGTGTACATATGTGGGTGTACATAGTTGATGTACCTTCGCTATTGACACAAAGCTGGAAATTGCTAGTGGAAGGTTTTTTATTTAGTTAAGGGCTCCCCGGGCTCCTAATCTGCGATTTTTATTGAAAATTTTGGATATTAGTATACGAATGATAATTGGTGAAAACCTAATGTGATTTGCTTCAAGACTTGAATGCTAGTTGGGATTAAGGAATACTGGGCTACTCTTCTTACATCATGCAACAACCGAATTAAATTTAGTTAACCAATATACGTCAAAACCTATCTTGTAAACATGTGCACAGACACACAACGGTTATGTTTCTTAATCTTCCTGTACTCGAACTATCATTTCAAAAACCTGTAAAATGATTATAAAAGAAATTTATAAGCGATGAAGATATTCATCCATCCATCAGTGTTAGCTCTTTTTAAAATTTATGCAAGAGAAGGGGAGCCTTGACTGCATAAGTTGATCAAAATATTGATTGGTCCTTATAGAGTGCTCAGGCAATTAGGAAGTCATAAATCGGAGGTTTAAACACCTTTCTATGGAAATCAAAGCAGGAGAGTAGCCAGGAAATGAGCACATAAAAAAAGGCCTTACAAGTACCGATTAATTTTAAATCTGTTTACATTTCTATTTTGGAGTATGGTGTAGGAGGTAGGTTTACTGAAAGCAGTGAAGAGTTTTTACGGGATAGTGAGGCTCAAGTTAGAGTGTGTAGGAAAGAGGGAAATTATTTCCCAGTAAAGTGGGCCTTAGACAGGGATGTTTTGATGTCACCGTGGTTTTTTTAATATATTTATAGATGGGGGTTGTAAGAGAAGTAAATGCGAGGGTCTTGGCAAGAGGCTGGGAGTTAAAAGATAAAGAATCACACATAAAGTGGGAGTTGTCACAGTTGCTCTTTGCTGATGACACTGTGCTCTTGGGAGATTTGAAGAGAATTTTGCGAGATTGGTGGATGAATTTGGTAGGGTGTGCAAAAGAAGAAATTGAAAGTGAATACAGGAAAGAGTAAGGTTTTGAGGATAACAAAAAGATTAGGTGATGAAAGATTGGATATCAGATTTTGGGGGGAGAGAGTATGGAGGAGGTGAATGTATTCAGATATTTGGGAGTGGACGTGTCAGCGGATGGGTCTATGAAAGATGAGGTGAATCATAGAATTGATGAGGGAAAAGGGTTGAGTGGTGCACTTAGGAGTTGTGGAGACAAAGAACTTTGTCCTTGGAGGCAAAGAAGGGAATGTATGAGAGTATTTGTTTTACCAACGCCCCTTATATGGGTGTGAAGCATGGGTGATGAATGTTGCAGCGAGGGAGAAGGCTGGAGGCAGTGGAGATGTCATGTCTGAGAGCAATGTGTGGTGTGGAATATAATGCAGAGAATTCGTAGTTTGGAAGTTAGGAGGGGTGCAGGATTACCAAAACTGTTGTCCAGAGGGCTGAGGAAGGGTTGTTGAGGTGGTTCGGACATGTAGAGAGAATGGAGCGAAACAGGTGACTTTAAGAGTGTATCAGTCTGTAGTGGAAGGAAGGCGGGGTAGGGGTCGGCCTAGGAAAGGTTGGAGGGAGGAGGGGTAAAGGAGGTTTTGTGTGCGAGGGGCTTGGACTTCCAGCAGGCATGCGTGAGCGTGTTTGATATGAGTGAATGGAGACAAATGGTTTTTAATACTTGACGTGCTGTTGGAGTGTGAGCAAAGTAACATTTATGAAGGGGTTAGGGAAAAAAAGGGAGGCCGGGCTTGAGTCCTGGAGGGTGGAAGTCAGGCCCCAAATCTGAAGGGGGGGTGTTAATGTTGCAGTTTAAAAACTGTAGTGTAAAGCACCCTTTGGCAAAACAGTGTTTGGGTGAATGATGATGAAAGTTTTTCTTTTTCGGGGCCCCTCTGCCTTTGGGGGAATCGGCCCTGTGATAAAAAAAAAAAAAAAAAATTTTTTTTGTTTTTAAAATTAAAATGCGAAATTGTTG
>NC_069487.1:21098745-21266074 GCF_026875155.1 Cherax quadricarinatus | reverse complement strand
AAAAGGGAAAAAAAATGAATCAATCTGGCCAGATTTTTTTACAGAGGCGTCGCTGGGGTTGGGTGTCCCCCGGGGGGCGGAATTTTGGTGTTACCCGGGGGGGCACCTTTGGTGTCAGCCCCATGAAATCCAAGGGCAGGGGGAAAGGGTAGTAAACTCCAGTTACATCACTGCTGCACGCCCCGGTGACTAATGTTTAGCAATGAGAGTGTTTAAAGGCCATACACCGAACTTTGTTAATGATAAAATAAATAATCGAATTTAATATTAAAAGAAACAAACCCCAAATACCACTTTGAGTATAGGCAACAGTTTCTACTTTTATTCATCTTCAACAATAAAAAAAGAAACTCGAAAAATAAAGAAAAACACTATTTTCCGATTTGACCTTGAGTCAGGAAAACATCTCTTTAAAAATCTGAGATTTCATTTCCTTGCCTTCAATCCTGCAAAATCATCTATCAAATCATCAAAATCAATGATTTTCCCTATACAATGTACATGGTCCCCCATTCGCGAAGTCATCAGTAACCGAAAAAATCCAGTATCCGAAGCGTTATATCGCAAAAAATTTGCCTCGGTTCCCGTTAAAAAAACCCGGTACGCAATACGATTCGTACGAGACATGTCCACATGTGGCCTGAACTGCCCCGTGTGTACCAGTTTACAAGCCAGCCAGTGTGTGCGCATCTAAGGATACTTCGGTACATTCCATATTATCCATATTATCACTTTTTCTGGTGCTTGTTTCTGCAAAATAAGGTCACCATGGCCCCAAGAAAGCTTCTAGTGCCAACCCTTTGAGACCAAGGGTGCTAATGACTATTGAAATGAAGAAAGAGATAATTGTAAAGTATGAAAGTGGAGGGGGTGTGTCGGACCGGGCCCAAGTTGTATGGTAAATCCCAATCAACCATCTCTACTATAGTGAGCAGGAAAAGGCAATCAAGGAAGCTTTTTTTTGCAAAAGGTACAACTGTGATTACAAAAAGCGATCGTAAGTGTTAGAAAATGTTGAGAGACTGTTACTGGTATGGATAAATGAAAAACAGATAGCTGGAGATAGCATCTCTAAAGCGATCATTTGTGAAAAGGCTGGGCAGTTGCATGAGGTTTTAATTAGAAAAATGCCTGCAACTAGTGGTGATGTGATTTGAATTTAAGGCCAGCAAAGGTTGGTTTGAAAGATTTAAGAATTGTAGTGGCATACATAGTGTGATTAGGCATGGGGAGGGTGCCAGTTCAGACCACAAAGCAGCTGAAAAATATGTGCATGAATTCAAGGAGTACATAGAGGGTGAAGGGTTTTAAACCTGAACAGTGTTTAATTGTGACGAAACAGGCCGTTTTGGAAGAAATTACCAAGCAGACTTACATTACTCAGGGGGAAAGGCACTCCAGGACATAAAACCTATGAAAGACAGGCTTACTCTGTTGATGTTTTGCCAATGCTAAATGGTGATTGCAAAGTGAAGCCTTTATTGGTGTATCACTCAGAAACTCCCCCGAGCGTTCAGGCAAAAGAATTATCCCAAGGCTAATTTGTGTCTGTGAGGGCAAACACTAAGGATGGGTCACTAGGGACTTTTTCTATTACGGTTACACCATTTCATTTGGCCCCCAATGTGAAAATTACCTAATTGAAAAGAAATTAGACCTTAAGTGCCTCCTGGTGTTAGACAATCCCCTGGTCATCCTACAGACTTGTCAGAGTGACTTTGGGGGGACATAGCTTCTTTAAGGTCAATTTTTTGCCTCCTAATGCACTCCCTCCTGAGCCCCATGGCCCAAAGGGGTCTTTTCCAACTTCAAAAAAACTGTACACAAAACTTGTTTGAAAGGGCTTCGAAGTGACCAGATACTTATTGACCAAAGGGTTTTTTGGAAGGACATTTTAATATCCCAGTTGTGTAAACCTTTGGGTAAGCTTGGGAGGGAGTGCAAAGGGGACCTTGAACCTTGCTTGGAAGAAACTGGGCCAAACGTTTAGACAAAAGGTTTTTGAAGGGTTTGGGGCTAACCTGGAATCCTATCCAGTTGAGGAACCCATTGTGGCATTGGGAAAGCCCGGGGGTTGGGGTTAGGGGGGAGGAGTGGAAGATTTGGGTGGAGGAGGACAATGAAGAACAAACCCACTGATGGTGCAGACATCTTAACGAAAAGGGGGCCAGCCCTGAGGAAACTTTTGGGAGGAGGGGATAGAGAAAAATTGACAAAAGTTCCTACTTCAAAGATTAAGGGAAAAAGTGTGAAAATGGCTTGAAGTGCAAACCTTTTTTGATGAAAATCACCCTGACACTACGAGCCGTTTTTGGCAACCTGTACACGACAATGTTGTAACCACTTTAGGAAGTCAAAAAGGGAACAAAGGTACGGTTTTAGGGACAATTGTTATGCGACAAAAGTCCATGACTCTCAAGTGGTCCCCAGTGGGATTAAAAGAAAAAGGAAATAAACCCGGAAAAGGATTGCTACCTCAAGTCCCAATGGAGGGGGTTCCCCCAATAAACATTAAAAATTTCGCACCCCCCTCCTCCCATCCCCTCAATCATCACCAATTTTTCATTTAAAAGGTAGTGCAAATTTTTCTATTGTTATTTTAATTTTTTTGCATTAAACTTAAAAATTTCATGGGAAAAGTTTTTTTTTCATACTTTTGGGTTCTTGCACGATTAATTTTATTCCATTATTTCTTTTGGGGGAAAAATTTATTCGCTTTCCGTAATTTTGCTTTCAGAGCTCTCAAACGGATTAATAACGTGAAACCGGGGGTCCACTGTATAGGGCCCATCTATACTCTGTAACCAAAAAAAGGCATATAGAAACAAGGATTTTTTTCTTTTGTTGCTGCAGCACGTTTTGGTCATTAGTGTTTTCCTTTTTTAGAGGCTCTATGGTTTTCACCCCCCAAATGGTGTCACCCGGGGTGCCCCCCCCCCCCCCCCCCCTTTTGACACACTGTTCTCAAGGGAAGAAAAGCTAACCCAGAGTTGATCTACAACTCCCCAAAACCCAGATGGAAACACAGTATACTTCAGGGGGCCTGTTTTAAAAATTAAATAAAAAAAGGGCCAAGCCAAAAGGGATATACAGCAGTGGGATGAAATTACAAAGGGGTTTTTAAAGATACTAAAATGTTTTGGGGGGGGGAATTTTTAACTTTAGACAAATTGTTTGGGAAACAATCTAAAAGGGAAATTTTTGAGTCAGGACTTTAAGATATGGTCCAAGTTTAAATTTTATTAAAACATTTTTGGTGACAGAGCCAACTAAAGGAAATAACTTCTTGACCTAGTTCTTGCAAGGGCTCAATATTCCGAGTCAAATTTGATAAACCCTTTGGGGAGAAAAAATCACAAGTCACTCATTTTCAATAAAATCATGGGAATTACCTTATAACCCCGGGTCAGGGAAGGTTCCTCATTTCCTTTTACAGCTGACTGTGGGGGGAGAAAGGGGCTCTTCTGGGTAAAAAAGATCGGGGTGACCGGGATAGTGGATTTCCGGGGGGTTAGGACATTTGGAAATAGCTCCCAATAGCCCTTTTTTTTTAAAATTTCCCTTTTTACAACCCGCCCCGAGCAAAACATGTATTCCATAAAAGGAAATGAGATACAAAAAATTCTCCTAAATGGTTTAAACAATAGATTAAAATTCTCATAGGTCAAAGAATGACTTTTAAAAAGGAAAATAAAACAGGGGAGAGGGAGTTTAAAGTAAAAAAAATATTTTGTATTCAAATGAAAGAAAAAAAAAACAAAAAAAGGGCCCAAACAGAGAAAAAGGGAAAGGGAAGTCAAAAGGGAAATAAAAATTTAAAACCCCAAGTTTTTTTAGGTAAATGGGAGTATGCCCAGAGTCAAGATAGGCCCCTTAAAAAATTAATCGGGTTCAGCGGGGACTGCCCAGTGACAGAAAAAATTGTAAAATTTTTTAAAAAATTCCTTTTTTCAAAACACAGGAAGAACACAAATTTTTTCCAAATTTAAAAAGGGGTTTGGGGGAAAAAAATAAGCCCCTGAAAGGGAATCGGGTCACGAGTGCGGGGGTTTTAAGACAAGTAGTTTAAAAACCCAAACAAACCCAACGGGAATGTAAGAAGAACCTTTGGCAAATCAATGGCAAAGGTCTTTTCGTAGGTCACTAAAAAACAGGTATTTTATTTGGTTTACAACCAGGAGAGAACTCTTTTGTTTTTAAATTTTATGGGCCCAAATTACCAAACCCTCTTTGTGGGAAAACTAAAGGAATCAATTTTTTTTAAAAGAAGCACTTTGAAGTCACCTTAAAAGAATAAATTGTTTCAAAAAGTCAGCAGATTTTTACAAAAGGGGCATTCATTCTTACAAATATAAAATTTTTCCCCTAGGGTTTTTCCCAAGGCAGCAGACAAAAATAAAAAATTTATGATATTTTTTAATATAGCCCTTCAGAAAAGGCCTTTAACAAAAAGGTTCCCACAGGAGCTGTTGATAAAGTAAAGGAAAATGGAATAGGGGGGGAAAAATTTTTCTGGTTTAGGGGCCCAGGGGCCCAAAACCACTAGGAAACACATTTGTAAAAAGGGGGAAAAAATAAAGTGTGGGGATCCCATTACAATTTTGTGTTCCACAGTGGTCAATTGGGATACTGATGTTCAAAATTTAAAAAAACAACATAGATGGGGGAAATAAATAGGGGGCTTAACAAGATTGCCGATGAGATTTAAAACGGGCGTCAAATAAATTCTAATAAAGACTGTAGAGTAAATACAGAAAATCTGGTTATTTTTGAGCATTAGTCGGAAAAGGGGGAAGATGCAGTTTTTTTGTAAAAAATGAAAGGGTTTTTTAATCGGGGAAAAGTAGAAATTCAGGGGCCTTCTAAACTAAAAAATGTAGTTCTCAATCAAACTAAATACAAAAGATTTTGAAGCTCTGTTTAAGCAAAAATCAAAAGCCCAGCCCAACAGTACATGTATTTTTTAAAGAATTTAAAAGAATGTTTGGTTTCCAATTTTTTTAAAAAGGGAATTTAAGGGTAGAATCCTCGGGTTTTTTTTTAAAACTTTAAAATATTCTTGTTAACTTGCACTCTCTAGTGTACAATTGGGGGGGAATTTTATAAAAAGTGTAAAAAAGGGAAAGACAGAATAAAAAAGGGGGGATATAAATAATGATTTTAAAAATTTTTAACCAAGTCAGGGCTCACGAAATGGATTCAATTTGGAAAAATTTTGATTCAAGAAGATATATGAACAATTTTTGGAAATTTGAAGTTTGGATGAGGGGAAAACGTTTTCCCAAAAGTATGTCACTAAATTGAGAACCCCCGGATTTAAAAACGGGTTTGGGACGGGTACATCAGTGGGTTTGTGGTTGGG
The DNA here is from genome assembly GCF_026875155.1 of Cherax quadricarinatus. Taxonomy (NCBI): domain Eukaryota; kingdom Metazoa; phylum Arthropoda; class Malacostraca; order Decapoda; family Parastacidae; genus Cherax; species Cherax quadricarinatus. The sequence goes on along the minus strand of NC_069487.1, from coordinate 21,260,712 downwards.
TGTGGGGTTGGGCCTGCCTACCCAGGGGCCCCAGTAGACCTGCCACAGTGCTCCTTCTTTTTTATTTTTCAAAGGGTTTATATTGTTTCGGGAAATTTTGCTCCTGTATATCTAAGATAATGTATCTTTCTGTAGTCACGAGGTGTTTCACCAAAATTAAATTTTTGCGGGGAGATTCAAGACTTTTACCCGGGCAGGCCCCCCCTTTAAACCCCATTTTCCATCGCATCACGACATCTGTCTCTTTATATCTTTTTCTTAAAAGCTTTTGCATTAAATTTTTTCCTTTAAACTACTCCCTCACCAATTTTTTTCCCTTTTTCAACTATCTTGAGATTTAAAGTAAAATGCACTTCTCCACACCCCAAATTTGGTTTATTTTTTAATTTTCCCAAAATCCACCTTTATTCCTTGATCCTGGCCCCTTAATTAAAAAGTTTTCCCCCTAAAACTCATAACCCAACTGAAAAAATATATGGGATACAAATGTATTTTAAAACTTGATACTTTTTCTCTCTGTGTATTCTCATAATGTTTTACTAGAAAAGTTTTGTAAAAAAAAAAAATTTTTATATAATCATTATATAGTTTTTTGCTACCATGTGAATTTTTACCCCAAATAATTAAAATGTGGGGGAAATGTCCTAGCCTGGCGGGAAATAGGGCAACTGAAACCCTGAAATTCCCTTTAGGTACGTTTTTCCCATTTTCCTTTAGCCATCTGTCACAGGAAATTTTTCCCCAAATTAGTAAATCCCTTTAAAATTTTTTAGAAAGAAGTGGAAATTGCCCCGAGAAGGTAAGTAAATATAACTGAAAAATGGGTGTGAGCTATCCTTTTTTCCTACCTCGAGTTTTATACAGGGGAATCCTCCACTTGCAGCACACCACATGAATTTTTTTTCCGAAAAAGAGCGTTCAGGGTTTAAATTTTTTGTTTCCCAAATACAGACGCATTTTTCCATAAGCACCCGACCTTTGGGAGGGGGGTTTTTTTAAAACCGCCGGTGGGGGGCCCCCCCCTCTTGCTCTTGACCCTAGGGGGTTGGCTCTCTTTTGTTTTTTGGGGCTATCTTACTAAAAACTTGGGCAGTTTTTATGACTAAAAAGATGCTTTTAACTTTACCCCAAAAATAAAAAGAAATCGGACCTAAATAATAGATTTTTAAAATTTCTAACCCAAATTAGCCGCCCCTTAGCGGCTTTTTCAAAAATGGTAAAAAAAGGGTTGTTTTCTCTTTTTTTTTTGGGGTCTCTTTTAAATAAAAAGGGAAGTTAAAATTACAAAAATTTAGATATTATTTTGTTTGGGTTTCAAAATTAAAAACAGTCCTTTGAAATTGGTCAAATAGCAGAACTTTTTTGATTCTCTGGGATTTTCAAGGAAAAAAAAATGACGTCACTGTCCATTCCAATATGCAGTCGTGAATGGGTTGCATTATTTTACAATTATTACAAAAATGCAAAGCTGCATAACATTTAAATCTTCAATTTTTTGTTTAAAAAAAAATTAAAAATTTATTTAACCCGTAAAAAAATAATACTTTATAAAAATAAAAGTATAAAAATATAAATAATAATAATACGTAAATAATAATGTACAAAAAAATAATATACATGTCTATATAAAAATTTAAAATAAAAAATTTAATGGCAGGGGTTTACCCAAACAAAGGGGGGGACCCAGTTTTTGGCTCCCTCCACCTGTTACATAATGCATTCTGGTATATATCAGGTTTCTATATTATTTATATTGTTTATTATGTCAAAAGGCCCGATGAACTGTGATAGATAAAAAGCGAAATTATTCAAGGAGTATTTTGGGCCGGCTCCAAAAAAAACTCTCCGTGCCGGGGCGATAAAACCAAATACATGGAATGGGCATACTGTATTTTTTCCCTTCTAGAATTTTATATCGGTTTTTTATGTTAAAAATTTTAAATTTTTTTTTATGTCATATTAGTAAAAAAACCTAGAGTTGATATTAGGGAAAATTTTTTGAAGTATTTTTTTCAAGCTTTCCCGAGAGCCAGAACGGGGAAATTTAAATTTCATTTCAAAATTTTAAAAGAAAATTGACTCTTTAAAAACGAGCAAATTTAATGTGAGCAAGGTCACAGAATGGATTAAACTCGTGAGTGGAGGGTTTCCCCTATATGTTACTGAACCATTCTTAAAAGTTTTTTATTTCGCAAACAAAAAGGGGTTTTTTATAAAGGGAAAAAAAATTTTCACAATTTAAAATTAATCACTCTAATTGTAAAATATACTGTATTTTTCCCTTTTACAGAAACCAAAAATTTGTTTTGTTTTGTCTAGCTGCCAAGGTGTGGTTTTTTTGTTTTTAGCTTTATGGTGTGGGTTTTCTTAAAAAAACTTAAGGAAAGAAACTTGAAAAATTGTAAGCAAATTCAAATTTGGGTCTGATTGAAAAAGATGGGGTGAGTGGGTTTTTAAGTGTTAAAACTTCAAACAACAGTCTGAAGTTCCCTTTGGGTGGCCCGAAAATATAATATTTTTTTCCCCAGAGAAATATGGTAGTTACTGATGGTAAATTTAAGAAGTGTTTTTTGGCACAAAGGGCACTTAAATTCTTAATATTTAGTTTAAAGTTTGCACTGACTGAATGACTTGGTTTTTAAATTACGATGAAGAAGACTGGAATAATGATGTAAATTTGCATCAGTGGGACTATCAAAGAAATTTTTGGAAAAAGTAAATTTTTCCCCGATTAAAGTATCACGTGAAGGGTGCAAATTTTTATATTTATACAATTATTGTTGAGGGGAGATGTGTCTGTTTGGGACACTGCCAAGAAAAAGCGTGTGTCTGTATGAACTTTTTCGAGGCAGTGTGCGTCTGCCCGGGACAACCCGTTGAGGCATTTTTGTGTTTATGGGCCCAAATGTTGAGGGCGTGTGCAAAGGGTTTTACAAATACCGTCAGGAAATGGTGTTTTTTTTGTATGGGACTGTTGAGGGGGGTTTTGTCCATTTTGGTAAACTGTTTTTAGGCAATGTGGTGTGTTTTGCATGGGAAAATTGTTGAGGGAGTGTGTCTGGGATGGTTTACTGTCGAGGCAGTATGTGTCGTGTGGTACAGTGTCGGGCAGTGTGGTTTTTTTTCATAGTTTTAGGCAGTGTGTTTTTTATAGTAAAAATGTCCAAAGGCATTGGCAATATGGTACAAAAAGTTGGGCCCGGGTGTCTGAAAATTTTACTGTCAAAACCCGGGGACTGAAAGGTAACTGCAGTAAATCCTGCTATTTTTGTTGGGCAAATGTGAAAAGTGTGTTTGGAACTTCCCTTTTTAGAACACTTTCCTCCTTTCCCAAACAAAAAAATTTTTTTAAATTTTCTGCCCAAAACTTTGAAAACACTAAACAAACCCTAAAGAAAAATTTTTAAAATTTTAAAAACATAAAAGATTGTTAGATTTAGGGCTTTTAGAAAGAACACCCTTATGGAAATTTTTTATACAACCCTTTTATTTTGTTTCTAAAAAATGAACATTTTAAAATTTTTTTTAACCCGTGAACATTGATAAAAATTTTCTTCCATAAACTCTTTTTTTAATACTAAAAAATTTTTTTGAGAAACCTGAAAAAAATTTGTAACAAAAACAGTTAAAATTTCCCCCAAAGAATTTTCATGTGTGTTTTCAAGAGTAGATTTATTTAAGAACTCTTGTAAACACATGAACTTTATGTGAATTCCCCCCTGAAAGAGCTCCCCCAAAAATTGTACTAACGAACTTTTGATTGAAGTCTTTCAGACCACAGAACAGCGGAAAAGGTCTGTCACCCGTGTGTATCCTCATGTGCTTTGCAAGATTTTTATTTTTTTGAAAACTGTTTTTTTGGGACAAATGAACAAAGTATGGGTTTTTTCCCCCCCCGGGTGTTTTTTGGGAAATTTTCATGTGCCGTATTAGAAAAAATTTTTTTGAAAATTCCCTTTTTAACATACAGGAAAACTGAAATTGGGTTTTTTCCCGCCCTGGGCTGGGTGTGTGTTTCTAGCGCAGCTTTGTTATAAACTCCTTGACCAAAGAACACTGTACGAATCCCCTTCTGTATGAAAAAACTCATTTTGTTTCACCGGTTTTAATTTTTTGGCAAAATTCTTTAAGACCTGAGACTGGGAAAAAGGGTTTCCTCCTGTGTGAATTCTTAAATGTTTAACTAAGATGATTTTTTTTGAAAATTTTTAGGAAAACTCTGAAACCCTTTTTGTTTTCTCTCCTTTTGTGAACCTTTTTTTTGTTGCATTTGAGATGATTTGGGCTTTAATTTTTTTAAAATCAGAAAAATGAAAAAGGTTTTTTTTCCTGTATGTAATTTTTTGGCTTATTAGGGGTTTTTGGCCCCGAGTAATGTTTTTTAAAACACAATGAACACTATATGGTCTCTCTTTTGTGTGAACTTTTTAAAAAATTTTGTGACAGAGCTGAATTTTGGCAAAGTCTTTTAAAAAACTCTTTACAAAAGATAGGGTTTCTCTCCCGTATGAAATCTAATATGCTTTACCCCCGGGATGTTTGATGAAAAGCCCCTTTTACACTCTGAAAATTGATTTTGGCTTCCCCTCCCGAAAGAATTCTTCCCTATGCTGTTCAAGTGCTCTTTTTACTTTTTAAATCTTTCCCAACATTCCCCAACAACATGTGGTTTTTTCCGAAAGAACTTAAGTTTTTCTTTCGGAAAGTGACCTTTTTTTTTATTGCTTGACGAACATAAATGATCACTGACCCTGGGTTCCCCTTAAAAAGAACTCTCATCTGTGTTAAGAGGAATAATTAAACACTTGTAAAAAAACTAAAACAAATTTGAATCGCTTAAAAAGGGAAATGCAGCAAATTTAAAAAAAATCCCAAGGCAGAATGCAAATAAATTTGAATCACTCGAAGGCAGAATGCAGGTTTTTTTTATCACTTGAAAACATTTTCTGGGTCACCGAAAAGTTTCTCTCCTACAGAACTTGTGTGTTAATAGTGCCCAAAATTTTTAAATTTTAATTTTTAAAACTTTTTAAAAAAATACCGGCCCAAAGAAAAAATCCCCCCAAACCCGTAAATTTAAAATGCCCTATCTTATCCCAAAAAAAATGTCTGAGGTTCCCTTTTGGCACTATGAACACTCTGTACCATTATCTTCTCTTATTTTTTTTTTCCCAAAAAAAAACCCATTAAAACCCAAAAAATTTTAACATTAATAACACGAATTTAAAATGAAATGACTGGGGTTTTTTCTTTTATATTTTTCTTTCCCTCTCAGGTTTCACAAGGGGAAATTAAAAAGATATATTACGAAAGGAAAATTACCAAAAACTAACCTTTTTTTTTTTTCTAAAAATTCCTCCCCAAGTTTTTTTTCCCCAAAGGGCACTGGGGACTGATAAATATTTTAAGTTTTCTGAAAAAGTCTTTAGTTATTAAGGAAAAAAAATAATAGTTAGCTTTTAAGAAAAAAAACTCATAAGTGGTTTGTACCAAGTCTCCCCCTTTTTGCTATATAAGATGGGCCTTCCCAAAATTTGATTCAATGGGAAATTTGGGACCAAATTTCCAACTGCAAATTCCCTTTTTTGGGAATTTCTTTTTTTACCTTATATATACATAAAGACCCCTTCTCCCGTTTCCCTTATAAAGGGTTTAAAAAAAACTTTTGTTTTTCTTTTTGGGCCCCCCGGGGCCAGGGGGAAACGCTGGGTTTTTGAAAGAAGAAAAATTTTAAACAAAAGGGTTTTACCCGCTAATGAGCAAAGCTGGTACATAACTAAAATTATATTTCACTCTATCATTCAAAACAAACATAAATAATTTTAAAAAAAAAATTTAGAAAAAAAATGCAGCATTCATTAAAATGAAATTTAAAAAATTTTTACATTTTTCCAAATATTACAAAAATAAAATTTATTAAAAGTGAAAAAAAGTCGTTTTCTTTAAAATACTTGGTTTTAAAAAATATCAAACACAATGGAAAAAAATGTTAAAAAAAATTTCAACCACATATTTGAAAATAACGTAAAAAAAAAAAAAAAAAAACGTTGGGAAAGAATTTTTTTTTTTAAATTTCAGAGAGAAGACTTTTTAAATTACATTAAAGTGAACTAAAAAGGAAACTATAGGGAAAAAAAGACTAAAAGTGAAAATTGCTGCAGCACTGTTCTGTGATTTGGGGAAGCGGGAAACTAAAAATTTTGAACAACTTACTACAACTAGAGTCCTTAGTCACCCCAATTACATCAAAAAAAATTACTTTTCTAAAAATACCTGACACGCAATCACATAAAATTAACACCAGTTTTCATTTATACAATAAACATTTTTCAAATCTTGTTTTTTCTTGTGGTAAAGTTGATGATAGACCATTCAGTGCTTCAGAGTATCAAATTTCTCGCTTGTCTGATAATGTTGCTGTGGGCAATGTTTCAGTGGGTGTGCTTCATTTACACCCAGAAAATACTCAAGTGGCTCGTAGCAGTAGTGAGCTGTGAGCTTTTTGTAATATTTCTGAGACTTGGTGTATTTTTGCATGGAGAAACCCAGCTATTTACATGAGTTTATGGCCCCGGTGTTGGCATGGGGGAAAAGGGTCTTCGATGGAAAGCTCACCTAAAAAGGAAAAAAAAGGCGTTGCACTGTACTCAAATTTAAAACAAATACGGAACAAGTTGGTTTATCTTTTAATTCAATTTGTGTGAGGGAAATAAAAATTACCCGGTACACTAGACTTTTCTCCGACAAAACTTTTAAGACAGCCCGAAATACCATTTTTGAAAAAGCTCAAAAGGACTATAATAATAAAGTTTAAAAATGTTAAAAAACTGAAAAATCGAAGGGTAATTAACCCTTAAACCGTCCAAACATAAAATCTACATTCAGTGTTTTGCTCTCCGACCTTGATTTTCCAATTTTAAAAGCTGAAAAAAAAAACTAGCTATTTGACCCCCCCGCACATGGACGTCATCTAGTTTGGACAGTTTAGGTTAAAAAAAACCCAATTTTTTTAAAACCAGAGTTATTGTTCCCAAAAAGCCAGAATGTTGTAAGAGGCAACTAAAATCCCAGGAGCAAGGAGCTGTAACCCATTCTCCTGTATAAATTATAGATGTAAAAAAAACCCCTCCTCGGGGTCACACGTAAGATGACAAGGGCCCTTTAAAAATTATTGGAAACCATTTGAAGGCCCCCTTGATCTGTATTCCCTGGAAGGGCGGGGGAGGGATACATGATAAACCGTAATACATTGGGAAAGGTCCTAAAGGGATTGGTACCAAACAAGAAATCACTCCCTATGAAAGCAAAAAAAGACTTTGGCAGAAATGCAAAAATCCCCTGAGAACAGCAGGGGTGCCACAAATACATCGAGAGGAACACAACAAATGTCCGGGGCCCAAAGATCCCGCATACATAAGGGGATTCCAATAGACCCTGGACAAAAACACATTTAAAATCAGTACCTGACCCAAACCCGGGGTGTGGTTCGTACATCAGCTTGCATGCGGCCAGCAGTAACAGCCTGGTTGATCAGACCCTGATCCACCATGGGGCCTGGTCTCCCGACTGAGCCCTGGGGGCTTGACCCCCGAAACCCTCTTCAGGTAAACCCTGCCTCGGTGGGAAAAATGGCCAGTGTGCAATAAAAAAAAAAAGTATTTTCAAGGCTACACTTCAAAAACATACCTGTCAAATTGCAGTGGAACCTCAGTACTCAAACAGCTCCCTACTTTGAACAAAGTTTAGCACTAGACCAAACAAAACACACCTGCCAGAACTTTGCTGTAAATCATTTCGTGTTTCTTCGCATTTTTTTTTTTTTTATGTTATTTGTATAAATAAGTCACCATGGGACCTATGGGAAAGGTTAGTGATAAACAGCCAACCAAAAAAAAAAAAATTTGGTTGGGAAGAATTTGTTCAATATTTGAATGGATCGGCACTCCAACAGCCTTCTGGAATTAATTAAGTTCGAGTACCGAGGTTCCACTGTATCTTGTCCAATTGCTAAGATGTAGACCAGGGAAAACATCCCAATACAGTCGTAAACTCGAATTTACCTGTTCTAATTGGCCCAGAATACTACATTTTTATGATGTCAAATAATACCTTTGATATACCTTTGAACAGTTTCAAGTGTTCATCTACTCTCTTAAGCCTGGCCATGGGCCAGACTTATCTGTTGCTTGCCTGGTCAACCAGGCTGTTGCTGCTAGAGGCCCATTGCTCCACATATCCATCACAGCCTGGTTGATTGGCACCTGGTGAAAATACTTGTCCAGTTTCCCTCTAACCTTTCCATTTTTTTTTTAAATAAACACATTGTCCATTTCCCACCAAGGCAGGGGGCCCAAAAAAGAAAAAATTTCCCAACATCATTCACTCCATCACTGTCTTGCCAGAGGCACACTTACACTACATTATAAAACTGCAAAAATTAACGGGCCCCCGTTCAGAGTGCAGACCTGTACTTCCTATCCCCAAGACTCAAAGTCCCCGGTTTCCCTGAAACCCCTTTCCAAGTGTACCTTGCTCACACTCCAACAGTTCAAACAATTTATTAATAAAAAAAGACTTTACCCTAAAATAAAGAGTTTGACAGTATTGTGCTACAAAGTTTAAAAATGAAATTCTCATGGAAAAAACCCCCTGGTTGTTCAGTGCATTTTGGGCAAATTAAAGCTAACTTAAAAATATCTTCAAGTAACCTAGAATATATTTAAAACTGAGAAGGGTAAAAATTTTGAAAGAGCCAATTGCCTAGGCTGAGGGTGGAGTGTTAGCAATATATTTGTTTACAGAGGTTTCATGCATTTAGGTTCTGAAGAAGGTGGGGAAGTGGTCGGCCTTTCAAAAGGTTAGAGGGAGGGGTTAAAGAGGGCTTGGTGATGAGCTTGGACTTCCAGGGAAAGCGTGCATGAGTGCGTTTTGATAGGGAAGTGGAATAAATGGTTTTTTGACTTTGAGGTGCTGTTGAAGTTAAACAAAAGTAACATTTATGAAGGGATTCAGAGAAACTGGTTAACCGGACTTGAGTTTCCCGAGTGGGAAAGTACAAGTGCCGGCCCCTCTGAGGGGGTTTGATGTTGCAGTTTTTTTACTGTGGGAAAGGGACGCTCTGGCAAGACAGTGATGAAGTTTAATGATGATGAAAGTGTTTCTTTTTTTTGGGTCAAACCCTTTTCTTCATGGAAACAGCTCTTAACCCTTTGAGGGTTTCGGCCGTACTAGTACGGCTTACGACCCAGGGTTTTTGACGTATTTGTAGACCTAATTCTAGCGCTCTCAAATCTAGTGGGAGAAAGCTGGTAGGCCTACATATGAAAGAAGGGGTCTATGTGGTCAGTGTGCACAGTATAAAAAAAATCCTGCAGCACACAGTGCATAATGAGAAAAAAAAAAACTTGACCGTTTTTTTGGGAAAAAAACCCGCGACTTTGCACTGTATTTTCGTTTTGGTATTTATTGTTGTATTCTATTTTCTTGGTCTCATTTTATAGAATGGAAGACATATTACAGAAATTGAGATGATTTTGACTGGTTTTACAATGAAAAGTACCTTGAATTGAGCTCAAAATAGCAGAAATGTTCGATTTTTAACCCCAAAATTCAAAAGTAAACAAATCATGCCAAGCGTCCAATACACGTCAACTGGTTTAGTCTAATATTCTTTTGCAAGTGCGCCAATTATTATTTATACCATTTTTACACTAATCAGTATCTGCATTTAAAAGTAAATCTTCTATTTTTTGTGAGAATAAAAATTCAAAGTGGGAAAGCAAAAGAATTAAGAGGGGCCTTGAGACGTGACTAAATGAACAGAGGAAATGTCATTTTATTTCCAGGAATGTCTTTCTTGTTTATTCTGGACCCTATTCGGAAATTGGCATCTTTTGAAATTTGTGCGAAATTGGCAAAATTGCTGAATTCTGACCACTGTACGGATAGTTGAAATTGGTAAATGGGGGGTTTCTTGCACTCATTCGATAGACAAAATGGAGTTCTAGCAAAATATTCATGTTTTTTTCGACTGGAAAATGGGGGTGAAAGTGGGCAAAATCACCGATGCGTAAACATCGCCGAGACTGCTAACTTCGCGAGAGCATAATTCCGTAAGTTTTCCCTCAAATTTTTTACTTTTGGTGTCATTATGATTGGGAAAAGATTCTCTATCTTTTCATAAGAATTTTTTTTTTTTTTTTTTAAATTTGACAGACCCGAGAACGAGTCACGGAAGGGCCTGTCGCCCCTCAAAGGGTTAAACTATCCAAACGTAGATTTTACATTGAAATGCGTAGTGCCCCAAAACATAATCTACATCCGATTTTACATGCTTTCAAATGGAAAAAAATCAAGGTCAGAGCGTTACGCAAGGGTCAATGTAGATCTACGTTTGGACAGTTTAAGGGTTAATGAAAAAAAATCAATTAGTGAAATAATTGCAGAGGGTAAACAGTTTATTTTGGAGTGCCAGCAATTTTCAGGACAAATTTTTAACTGAAATTATGGAGGACCAGGGGTTCAGGACAATGTTGAACCTGAAATTAAGGAGGACCAGGGGTTCAGGACAATATAGAACCTGTAAAAGAATTGTGTTTTAGCAAAAAGTTTGGTAACTGGCCAACCATATTTTTTAAAAGGAGGGAGACAATATCTATATCCAACATACGATTAAAAAAAATACATATACAAATGGTACCTCAGGGCATGAACAGTCAAAACTTTAAATTATTATGTAAGTGCTTTTGTAAGTGGTATTTCGGGGTCTGAAACAGATTAATCTAATTTACATTATTCCCCTTTTGGGAACAAATTCGTTCGGTATCGCCACTCTAACAGCCTTCTGGAACGAATTAAGTTCATACCCGAGGTACCATGTAATTATTTCTACATTTGCCACTATGTACTCTAAGTATTTCTCAGGTTGCACTTCTCACATACTGACTCATATCTCACATAAGCTGACTATACTCAGCTTATTCTTCTTTTATTTACTCATATCTCACATAACCAATAACAACTCAAAAACAAGACAGCTATTAAACCCATAACCCAACTCAAATTAAAGATAAAAAACTTAATGCCCTTGTTCAGATTCAAAAACAAAAGTAAAAATGTCATTTTACTTAAATTTTAATATTCACTCCATGTCTTCGGCCCAAAACCAAAATGTTGAATGTAGACATAAGAGACTTCCTTGAGAGCTGTAACACAATACACAAGTACAATATAAACAAAATTACAATAAATACTACACGTAAGTTAGCCTTCAAGCTCAACTTTTTCTTCACAAAAATTGGAGTATAAAAGCAAAAAACCAAACTCTAACTAGATTTATTTTAGTTGCGTGCAATCAAGGAAAGGTAATCACATATTGTATAATGCCACTCCCCTGTGCCTCAATGATCTTAGAAAGTTTCCATATTGATCCACTCCCCTGTGCCTCAATGATCCGAAGAGGGTTTATCATTGTATTGCATAACCCGACCCCTGTACAGAGGATTCAAAGAAAATACAGTGACCCCCCCCTTAAACGTTCACCCCCAAAAGCGACCAATTATGAAATGTATTTATGTAAGTGCGTTTGTACGTGTTATGTTTGGGGGTCTGAAATGGACTAATCTACTTCACAATATTCCTTAAAGGGAAAAATTTTGGTCAGTACTGGCACCTAACATACTACTGGAATGAAAAAAGTTCGTTAACCGGGGGGCAATTTCTGCTAATGCAAACTCTGTTCCATTGCACCTTAGTATCTGAAGGTACCCTTATTCCATAATCCTAATGTCTTGTACCTCAATTCGGGAAGGCATTCACAAATACCCAAATTTTTCAATAAAAATGGTAAATAAAAACATGCACAGACAAAATTTAATTCAAAACTTTCAGAGAAACCAGAGAGACCAATTGATAAAATACACAAGCACATTAGGGTTGAAGCTGCTCTGAAGTTGATCTATCAAGTTATCAGCATAGAAGGGTTGAAGCTACTATGAAGTGCCACCTGGCATCATTTCAATTTTTTTTTCAATTTTTCCCAAGAAAGCAAATTAGGATTTACACATGCAGTTTGGAGGGATATGTTGTTGTATCTTTTACGTATTGCCTTCTAAACTGTTGTATTCTGAGCACCTCTGCAAAAGCAGTGATAATGTGTGAGTGTGGTGAAAGTGTTGAATGATGATGAAAGTATTTTCTTTTTGGGGATTTTCTTTCTTTTTTGGGTCACCCTGCCTCGGTGGGAGACGGCCGACTCGTTTAAAAAAAAAAAAAAAAAAAAAAAAAAAAAAAATGCAAATTTTTCTTTAAGTAAGACTGACCAGTTTTTTTAAACCTTTTCATGGTTGCAACCCCAAAATTAAAAAGTGCTGACAGAGTCCAGATTAAAAAAAAATTGGCAGTTTGGCAATCTGGGCACAATTTATACACCAACAATTTCTACTATAAACCAATTCCCTTGCTCATTTCAATCAAATTCTGTTATTTCACTAGTATTCCTTCCGATCAACTGAGGACAAGAAGCCAACAATTCATTTTACCTTATTTTGTATAGAATAAACAATTTGAATCTGAATATTCACCTGCCCACCCCAACTTTATGCTGATACAAATATTATTGCCGAGGTACCATTTCACATTGACTTGTCAAGCCTGTTGTAGAGGAGTTTATATCTTAATAAATGTTTTGCTCTCTAATTGTGTCCAGTTCACCATTCTCTCTAATTTTAAGTCTTTAATTAACATAATAATTTTTTGTTATGTAGATGAGACTCTACCATAAGAAGTTTAGAAACCCGAATTATCAGAGACTACTTCCCTTCTTTTATTATCAAAGATACTTCCATTCTTCCATCTCAAAGACTACTTCCATTCTTCCATCATCAAAGACTACTTCCATTCTTCCATCATCAAAGACTACTTCCATTCTTCATTATCAAAGACTACTCCCATTTTTTCCATCATCAAAGACTACTTCCATTCTTTCCAATCATTCAAAGGACTATCTTCCAATTCTCCAATTATGCATAAGACTACTCCCATTCTTTTCGATCATCTAAAGGACTTACTTCCATTCTTCCATCGATTCAAAGACTACTTCCATTCTTCCATTATCAAAGACTACTCCATTCTTCCATCATCAAAGACTACTTCCATTCTTCCATCATCAAAGACTACTTCCATTCTTCCATTATCAAAGACTACTCCATTCTTCCATTCATCAAAGACTACTCCATTCTTCCATTATTAAAGACTACTTCCATTCTTCCATTATCAAAGACTACTTCCATTCTTCCATTATCAAAATTAAATCTCCACTACTTTACTATTAAAAAAAATGAAAATTCTACAAAAAATGTTCTTACCTCAGAGTGAAGGATAAATTAGAAGCAATGACTTGACCTCCTTGGTCAGGTCAAGTCAGGTATGAGGAAGTGTGGCAGAATGTACTCAACCAGCGATGACACAGGAATTGAGATGGAATGTACTCAACCAGCAATTGACACAGGAATTGAGACAGAATGTACTCAACCAGTGGCTGACACAAGAATTAAGGTGGAATGTACTCAACCAGTGGCTGACAGGAATTAAGGTGGAATGTACTCAACCAGTTGGCTGACACAGGTCTTGAAGCCTGGAAAAATGATAATAAAACAAGTGATAATAAAGCAAGTGACCTTAGTGAGAGTGAGGTAGAGAGTACATATATACACACAGAAGTTACCAGCATATTGAACTGAACATGAAGTTAGAAGATAACGTTTGTTCCAGTGTCTCAGATTCAAGTTCAGGAGAACACTGTTCCTGTGACACCCATGACGTTAATATGACAGCTGTGACGTTCATGGACACCTGTGATGTTCATGTGACACCTGTGACATTCCTGTGACACCTGTGATGTTCATGTGACACCTTTTCTAAATGTATATTAACGTGTATCTTCTCAGCTGCATTCCAGGGGGTACAAATCGGGGACTTCAAAAACCCTTCCCATTAATTTAGGTGATTTGTTGTACTTGTGGGTGTCGTGAATGTTCTCTGTACATTCTCCGGTCTGCAATTTACCTGCCTTGAAAGGGGTGTTAGTGTCAGCAATATTCCAGCCCAGAGGAACACAATATAAAAGTAAACAGTAAAGTCAGAGGGAGCTACAGTGAAAACTCTGTTTCCCCAAAGGGGACAGTCTCCTCCCTCATGTTTTTCTCCTCATACTGACACAGAAGAATGTAAGCCACAGCACCTTTCTTCCTCGCTGGGCACTGGAAACTGCATGTTGGTTTACCTCGAAGATAATGAAGTCTCCCAAGCGCACATCAAAACAAAACTTTTAAAAAGGCCACAGAAAACAATATAAAGTTCAACAAGACAAATTTCAATTGCTCCCAGTATGGAAAACTCCGGAAATTAAACTTGAAATCAGAGTACAAAACAATTTCCGACCTCAGTCAAGAGCGTGCTTTAAAACTAATGTGAAGGACCTAAGCTGGTTTGTCACAGAGAATATCCACAGCTATAAAGATCACAACATATATACTTTAACATGTACCACAGCAGCTAGGAAACTGCTAGATGGATAAGGAGAACCTTCAAACTAGGGATTGCCAAGCCATGATGGTTCTCTTCAATTCAATTTTTTTCTCTCTAGGTTGGAATTTTAGTCAGTACACAGTAATGACCCTTTCAAGGAAGGTGAAATTAGAGACCATGAGAGAACTTACGAGAATCTTTCACAGCACGCTTAAAGTACGATAAAGCAATTAAATTACTCGGGAACAGTTGAATAGTCCTTGATTTGTGCTCCCTGGGGGAAAATCTCTGGGAGAAGGTACATGATAATATGCATTGGGGAAAATTCCTAGAGGGATAGTCCCTAACCTACACACGATAAATCATGCCTTTGATAGCAAAAAGACTCTCAGATGGTGATGCAACATCCCCCAATAAAAAGCAAGTAGGTTGCACCACAAGAATGCTAAGAGAAAATTACATTAAGTGTACAGGGCCTAAGATTGTTCAAACATTGTCCTCACAGCTTACCTAAGGGGGATTCCCTAATAAATCCCCTCGGCTGTCTCCAAGACAGGCTCTGACAGGCACCTAAAGTCAGTACCTGACCAGCGGGCTGTGGGTTCGTAGGCCAGCATGCCTGACAGCCAGTAGTAACCCTGGTTGATCAGGTTGATAAACTGGAGGTCAATACCCCCCCCCCCCATGCTGCAGGGAAATTGACCCCCGAACCCTTTCCAGGTTATCTAGCAGTGTATACATGTAGGCATGTCAGGATAACATTCTAGCATGTAGTGTCAAACTTGTGTAAATGTAGAAGAGGTCAGAATGTTATGTAACATGTTGTTAAAGGTAGACTGTTGCTGTAACTTTTAGAGTGTAGATCACGGTTGGGTAATATGTAGAGTGTAGGGTCACACAGTTATTGTGTAACATGTAATGGTGCAGAGGTCCCACTGTTAGTGTACAATGTTAGTGGTTGCAGGTACAGCTGTGTAATGAGCTTGTAGGTCAAACTTTTGTTGTAACTGTAGTAGTAGGTCACACTGCTGTGTACTGGAGTATTTAGCACGGCAAATGTAGAGTGAAGGTCACGTCATGAAGGGTTACCTGTAGAGTGCAGCAGGGTGAATTGTTATTTTGTAACTTGTAGAGGTGTAATTAAGTTTGTTATGGTTACAAATACAATAGCTACACAATAATCATAGTTTAAGCATGCATATGTGAAATTGTCCAGGATAACTAACAAAAAGTCGCAAGGTGAACTTATTTCCATGGGGTCATGTCACATTTTGTATTGTGTTACCTGTCGAGTGTAGGTCACACTTGTGTACATGTGGATTGCAACAAGATCCTACTGTTGTGAAACTATGTTTGTTTGAGTGCAGGTCTCACTTATTATGTTAACAGATCAACGGTCAAAGTTAGTTGTGACATGTAAAGTGCAGGTTCACACTTGACCATCTGTAGGAGTGCAGGTCAACTGTTGTAGGGAGGTCTGATTTATGTAGGGAGCAGGTCACACTGTTCTGTTCGGGAGCAGGGTTACACTTGTGGATACATGTAGGCTTGACAGGTCACATGTGTATCACGTTAGTGTGAGGTCTAACACTTTTGTATCACGTAGAATGCAGGTCACACTTAGTCGTACTCACGTTTTATGAGTGCAGATCACACTTGTGTATCTGTTGAGTGCAGGTCACACGTGTATCACGTAGAGTGCAGATCACAACTTGTGTTTCATGTAGAGTGCAGGTGCACTTGTGTATAATGAGTGCAGGTCTACAATTGTGTAATCAACGTTTGAGGGCAAGTCTCACTTGTTAGCATTTTGGGGTGCATGGTCACACTTGTGTAACATGTAGGGTGCATGTCACACTTGTGTAACATGGAGAGTGCAAAGGTTACACTTTACGTAATATTGCCGTGGTCACAGTATATGTATAGTGGTCGTCACTTATTGTCTAGTGGGACACTTGTAATGGTCACATTATTATTGTGGTCTCTATTATTGTTGTCATACTATTCTTGGTCACATTATTGTAGTCATATATTATTGTAGTGGTCAATGTGAGTGCAGTGAACTTATTACGTGGTGCATGGGTCACCATCTGTTATTTTAGTGCATGTAATATGGTGAAGGCCACATTGTTAGCATATTATGTAGGGCTAGGTCACAGTTTAAACAGGTACAATGCAGGTCACTTGTTCAATGCAGGTAACAATACAGTAGAATTCTTAGTCACTTATTGTAGGTGCTGGTCTCACTTGTCAGTGCTAGTGTAAAAGTAGGCTCGTAGGGTACTACAAAGTAGAGGTAACTTTGATCACAGCAGGTCTTATAGTGCTTGCAGTGGCAGGTCACGGCAGAGTACAACTGGTCACTGTAGTGAGTATGTCACTGTCGAGTGCACAGGTCCACTTATAGCCGTGCACGCAGGTCATAACAGGCGCTCACTGTTGTGCAACAGGTCACTGAAAGTGCACAAGGTCACTTGTAAACTTCAACAGGTCACTGTAGACTAACAGGTCACTGTTTGTGCAACAGGTCTATGTAATGCAACATGTCACTGTAGACTACAACAAGTCACGTTTAGTATCAACAGATCACTGTTTTGTGCAAACAGGGTCACTGAGTAGCAAGAGGTCACTGTAGACTACTACAGGTCACTGTAGACTACTTACAGGTCACTGTAGACTACAACAGATTACTGCTAGGACTAACAATAGGTCTCTGAGATGACTACAAACAGTTCATGTAGTATTACAATACTGGTCTCTGTAGACTACAAAGATCTCTGTAGATACAACAGTCGCTGTAGTCTACATTGTCATGTTAGATACTACAACATGTCTCCACTGTAGACTACAAACATGTCACTGTAGACTACAAAGGTCACTGTAGGGTATACAACAGATCACTGGTAGACTACTAACAGCATCGCTGTAGACTACATCAGGTTCACTGTAGAACTTACAACAGATCAATGTAGACTACAACAGGTTACTGTAGATACTAATGTCACTGCTAGACTACAAGACAGATTCACTGTAGACTACATAACAGACACTATCATAGACTACAACAGGTCACTTAACTAAAAACATGTCACTGTAGACTACAACAGATCACTGTAGACTACAACATGGTCACTAGACTCAACAGATCACTGTAGACTACACAGGTCACTGTAGATACAACAGATCACTGTAGACTACAAACAGTCTACTGTAGATACACAAGGAACTGTAGACTACATACTGGTCACTGTGACTACAAATCATGTCATCTGCGCTCGCCTCCCTAATGTCATGTAGACTACAATCCCCCAGGCATCACTGTTAGACTACACTGATAACTGTAGTCTACTAAACAGGTCACTAGACTACAACAGATCACTGTAGACTACACCAGGTCTCTGTAGACTACAACAGATTCCAGTAGACTAAAACCAGGTCACTGTACTAAAACATGTCACTGTAGATAGTTACAACAGATCACTGTAGGGACTACTAACAGATCCACTGTAGACTTACAACAGATCACTGTAGTCTACAAAGATTCCTGTAGACTACTACATGGTCACTGTAGACTACAAACAGGTCACTGTATACTCATACAAACAGGGTTCACTATAGACTACAACAGGTCACTGTATACTTACAACAGATCACTGTAGACTTACAACAGGTCACTGTAAACATTACAACTTGTCAACGGTAGACTACAACAGGTCAACGTAAATCTACAACAGGATCACTGTTAGACGCTACAAACAGGTCACTGTATACTCAAAGGTCATGTAGACTACAATCAGGTCACTGTAGACTACAACAGGTCACTAGACTACATCAGGTCGCTGTAGGACTACAACAGCAGGTCACTGTAGACTACAACAGGTCTCACTGTAGACTACACAGATCACTGATAGACGTACAACAGGTCACGGTAGACTACAACAGGTCTCTGTATACTACAACCAGGTCACTCTGAGACTACAACAGGTCACTGTAGACTACAATCAGGTCACTGTTTAGACTTCAAACACTAACACTAGGTGGAGCGTCCTCCTCCTCTTGTTTAATAATTCGTCTCTGAGATTTGAAACAAATGACAAACAACATCCGCAAACTATTTTACAACTTTCGTTTGATACAATCAGATCAATAAAAAATGTTACAAATCATTTGTTGTATTAATGCATTTGTTTAAACCTTGTGCAGCGGTTAAGAAAATGTTCAAAATTTTATTCCTAGTTACAAGCAAAATTTTTTTTCATCATTATTTCGACTGCATTATTTTGTGTGTGGCTGGCCTGACGTGTTCTTAACTTTTTGTAAGGCAGAATTTACTGTATAAACTAGCATGCTTACTCGTACTTGAATTATTCTGGCTGTCCCCAAAATCTACAAAGGTCTTAATGTGAGAAGGAGTTGGTATTTCTAGTATTAGTGATTAGGAGTGTTGAGACGCCGGACGCCAAATTCAAAATTCAAATTCAAAATTCAAATTCAAAGTTTATTCTACTATAAGGATTACAATGCTGAGTTTACAGAATTTGGTTATTGTGTGGTTTACATGTAGTTAAAATTATTGATTACAGAGTGTACCACCTTGAACAACCTAGCCATGGCTCGGCATTTCGGGCTGACTTAGTTTAATTTTAATTTTTAAAATTATTACAAATTATGAGGTAAGTTGGTATTATGGCTAAGTGACTAAATAATGTTTGTGAGTTTCAGCAATGGAATGCTTTTGTTTTGGCACCAGTACATAGTTTCAGTATAGGTGTTTCAGTCTCGGTGAGTAGGTGAGGGGAGTAGACGTGTGTGGGGAATTCTGGACTACTAAATTCGCAGGCCTACCCATTTCTCACGACTGATGAGTCATCATTTTAATAACTGCCCTAACTGTTGGAGACAGCTTCACAGTGTTGGGAGAACTCTTTTGTGCCGAGCTGGTGACTAATGTATATACCTTGGTGAAACTACTGGAAATAGTTTCCCTTTTTGCTAAAAGGCCCTCACTGCCTCTGCTTCCCCTCTGCATTTCATTTTGCCTAAGCCTTTCGCCTCTTATCTAACTTTACAGGTAGTGGCGATTTTGCCTAGTCCACTGGCTTCTCTGTGCTATCAAATTTGCTCAATCTCATGCTTTACCAACCTGAGGAATAAACGGGACGATGTGTGCAGTCCAGTGAGTGGTAACCCAGGTGTCCACACACTGAAAAATTCGTCTGCAAAGTTTGGTAGTGCTGTAACAATCTTATGAGGTATTGCTGTGTTTGGTAACTCTTGAGAAGTCTGCCTCAGCCTGTGATCCTTGAGCGAGGCTCTGGCTCACCTGCCTGTGACTTTCGCCCATATTGACTATGTGAAGAAAGGCGAATTGTGATTGCCTCCAGTTACCCCTGCTGTTCTCCTGTATCCCCAACTCTCAGCCTTTAAACTTCAGACGTTCGACTCTATCATACGACGTGCTGTGTTAGAGGGTTATTTTAGCTGCCCCGCGGGTACTCGAATATGTGGAGTTCACAAGTGCTGCAGATTGGTTGTAACTATTTGCTGAGTGGATTACGGCTGACCTTAGGACATTGTGCTACCATCTTCAGTAACTTCATAGGCTTTTTATAAAATGAAGGGAGGAATGTCTGGCCTGCTGGGTGACCTTGAAAATGGCATATTAAGACCCGCTTATTGCCACTTCACCCATACACTGCGTGTGGTCTAGTGAGGGTGTATGTCTTCCCGACTTTCCTATTCACCAGTATCCCTTAAATCTTTCGCCATTATCTACATATGGGATAAGGGGTGTTTTAGCTGATCCAGGCCAAACAGCGCTCCAAGCTGCCAGTGAAGGCCATGGCTACATCTGTTCATGGTATCCAGAATGACTATTGTGATCGTTTTACGTGTTCGGGCAGTTTACCTTCGGTGTTGTTGTGAGAACTAGTTCTTATGTAGTGAAAATTTGTCTGTCATTCAAAGGAACGTGTGCTAGATGTTTTAAGTGCTGCGGGTTTGGGAGTAATTAACAGTAGTACAGGATTGGTAAATCTCTCGAGACGGACTGTGGGCCCGTGAGATGACCTTGAAATTGCCCCCCATCTGCGACCTGCAGGCCACTACTACCCATATTGCCGGTGTTCTAGCGTAGGTGAATTCCCTTCCTTGTCCTTCTTCATTCACCGATTTGGAAACTCAGCGTTCAGCCTCTATTTGCTTGTGGTCTAGAGGCGGTTGTTTTTTTTTGCCAGACCAACATTGGGTGGCTTGAATGATTGTGTCCTTCTGTGCTTGCCACTCCGCTTCAATCTTGCAGAGTGTCTCCTGTGTGCCTGCCTGCCTGCGATGCAGGATGTCCGAGGTGGTTGGAGCGTGAGCCTTGGCGAGCACAGTCAAAGCAAAGCTTGAGGACAGCACTAAAAGCACTAGCCTGAACTAATGCTAAGGCAGCACTGCAGTTATAGTGTCCTAGGGCCCAAGCATGTTGCTGTGTATCGTTCTGCAGTGTGTGCATTACCAGTGTTTCTCCTGTAGTGGCTTGAGAACAATTTGGACGTGCATTGCCAGAGGTTCACTTATATAACATTGTAAGCTTGTGGTGATTGGCTTGTCACAGTGAACATCATCTGTACATAGTTGCTAGTAAGTGTTATAGTGCTAGCTTTCCATAACAGTCTAAATTGTCATTTGTAAGCCTGTATTTAGACTTTTAAAGGTCAGAGTGTTACTTCAGTGCAGGATCTCCTTAAATTTGATAAATCAGGGTAATACATTCTCTGTTTCAGTTAACTGAACTATTAATTACTTGTTACATAATAAGTTGATTGTCGAGTGTCATTGTTGTGTTGTTCTAATACATTTTCTCGTTCAGACTGAAACTTTACTGACTAATTTCCCAGTATATTTCAAATTGCAGTGTCATCTGTGATGTGTGTGTGTATCTTATGCTTTGTATTTTTACTGTGAACTAGCTTACTGCTGGCATAATGTCCGTTTCATGAATACTTTTCTTACTTGAGTAATTCTCGGTTAACCTTACAACTGTGTGAAGCAAAGAGTCAACTGTTAACTTCTATGTTCCTTGCCCATCTCTTTAGTGGTTTCTAGGTCTAGTTTAAAATTGTTAATTAAAGCAACAAATTTTAATCAGTATACTTTCTTGTTATACATTGCGTAAATGTTTTAGACTATTTGATAACTGGATTGTGTGTTTTAACTTCTGATACACCAATTTAATGATGCAGACACGACACTGCACATAATAAACACATTTAAAACGCTGGGGAAACTCAGAAGCTGGGCCTAGGGTGTGACCTGGAGATGTTACAGTGAGTTTATTACGACAGCGGTTGTACCACTCTCTCCTATATTTACATCTCACAATGTGTATTCTAAGTGTTAAATGTGCTAACACTTGGTGTATCTGGGTAACACTGTCATTAATGTAACGCGTGTTACAGTGAGATTGTTTTGGTACTGGTTCATCCTATCTACAGCTGCACACTTATGCTTGCATACATGTATTACATCCTGTCAACAAAGTGAGTTAACCAGGTTGGACCCCTAGGAAGTCGACAGATGATTTATATCAGTGTCATTGTTAATTACATAGTTTTTTTTTTGTTTCTTTTTATTTTTTAGTTAATTCGGTTTACAATACTATGGTTGGGGGTAAGAGGTTGTCTTCAGCATTCTTGTGATGTCAGCTATTTTATTATTTCGTGAGGTACATTAGGTTGGCAGTAGCCTGATTACTACACTCAAGTGCGAGTTATAATGAATTTGAACCTCTTGTTTAATGTTGATGTATTTCAGAATTCTAATTTTTATGCTCAATATTACCTACTTTGTCTCTCTCTCTCTCTCTCTCTCTTACATCTTTGTATTGTGATAAGGTGTAAGACATGTCGCCTGATTTCCATCATTATATCATTTTCATTGTACCATTTATTATAACACATACAACGAGGTCTCTGATGTGTGTTTTTGGTGGGGTGTGTGTCGTATTGAGTTGTGGTGGTCTGGGACTTGTGTATGGTTGGAGGTGTTCAGTTGAAACTTGAGCACTTGTGTCTATTGATCTATTTTGGACTTATGACTTTTAGTGAATATTTGCTCTTGGCATAATTTATAAGGGGGATAGTAAGCGGAGGATTTCTTGTGTTGTGAGTCTTACACCAGATATCATTCACTGTGCAAACATGGCAACTGTCTCTGAGGAAAACCTTTTCTGCAGGTGGTGTTGGAAATGATTGATAGCTTCAGACCTTTAAAAGTAAAACAAAAAGAGAAAAAAGTGAGAAATGGCTAGTAGCGTCGACGTAGTCAGACTCAACTTGTCTCGTACACAATGTCGTTACTATACGTCCTTGGTGTCACAGAAGAGGCTGCAAAGATGTCTTTCTTCATAGGAAGAATGTGTTAAGCGTATTCCCTGGACACTCACCCGCTACCTGCTAAGTGGTGCATGGCTAAGGAAGCTGTAAACATACGCATCCTAACCTCTAAGGACCAATTTAGGAAAAACACACAACAACTTTGTGTTTTGTGGAACAGCATAAAGAGTGATCAATGATCTACTAGTACACTTATGGGGATATTAAGCTGCTCCGACCTCCATCAGACACCTCACCACTTTAAAAAATGGGTCAGTATCATAATCTTTGGATTTCCCTCTATGCATGGAACCATTCCCATCTGATCTAAGTGAGCATATCACAAGCCTAAAAGACTAAATGGAATAATCCCATATTATTGCCGGTTGGGTGGGTCCTGTGCCCCATCCCCCGGGATATCTGGGTGCATGGTTTACGTTTCCTAAACATCGAAGAGTACTACCCCTAAACTCGTAGTGTTAAAATGCCAGCCACTATGGCCATGTTGCAGAGACTGTGAATAACTTAATTCTTGGTGAGTGGCAGTGTGTGGGAACACATTCCACTAGAGATATGCAAGTGGCCCTGACAGCCGAAAATTTTAGAAGTGTATTCACTGTTTACTGAGTTACTTGGAGAGAGTTCGGGGTTCAACGCCCCCGCGGCCGGTCTGTGACCAGGCCTCCGGGTGGAATCAGAGCCTGATTCACCTGGCTTGTTGCTGCTGGCTCTGGCTGACACGCAAAACAACGTACGAGCAACTGCCCGGCTGATCAAGGAACTGGACTTTTTGGTGCTTGTCCAGTGCTATGCTTGAAGACTGCCAAGGGGTCTGTTGGTAATTCCCCACTTATGTGTGCTGCGGAAGGCAGTTGAACAGTCTCGGGCCCCTGACACTTTTTGTGATGGTCTCTTAACGTAGCTAGTGACACCCCTGCTTTTCAATTGGGGGGATGGTGCATTGCCTGCCATGTCTTTGGCTTAAGATAAGTTAAGATGTCGTTCGTATTTTATTCCCCGGAGGGTTAGCCACCCAGGATAACCCTAGTATAGTCAGTTGATGCGTCTTCGAGGACTGGCTTATCTTATTTCCTTTGGGGTCCTTATTGCTTGGCCCCCAGGATGCGGACCCACACCAGTCGGACTAACACCAAGGTTCCTATTGGCTGCTAGGTGCAACAGGGATCAACAGGTGTAATTGAAACGAGTCCGAATTGTTTCCACCCGCCGGGAATCGGAAACCCGGGCCCCCGTGTGTGGATAAGCGGGTGCTTTAGCCAACCAGGCCCCGGGTCACCGGTGTGATGGGTGAAACACCAATCAAGTGAGTAATTTTCGTGTGCAAGTTCGGTACTAGTCCCTCTAGGATTTTTCAGTAGGGTATATTTCATGTACTCTCCCTATGCGTTCCAAGGGGAATTAAGGTTTTACGTAATCTCAAGCGCTCCCAGTAATTGAGGTGTTTATCTACGTTATGCACGCAGTTCATTGAAAGTTCTCTGTACATTTTCTAGGTCGGCAATTTCACCTGCCTTGATAGGTGCGGTTTTAGGAGTGCAGCAATATTCCCAGCCTAGATTAGAACAAGTGGACCTGAAGAGTGTAATCATGGAGTTGGCCTCCCCCCCACCCTAGTTTTGTGGTTCTCGTATTTGCATCCTGTCATTTTTCTAGCAGATGCGTTTTGATACATGTTAGGGTCTTGAAGGTGAGATCTCCTCCGACATAATCAACTCCCCAGGTCTTTGACGTTGGTGTTTCGTTCTATTTTGTGGCTCAGAATTTGTTTTGTACTCTGATGAAGATTTTAATTTCCTCATGTTTTTACCATATCTGAGTAATTGAAAATTTTCATCGATTGAACTTCATATTGTTTCTGCACAGCCACTGAATAGATTTGGTTGATGTCCGCTGGGGCCATGGCAGTGTCTGCATGGAATAGACAATGTCATGAAGATTCGGGTGCATCTGCAAAGGTTGGACACGGTGCTGTGGGACATCTTGTCTATGTCCGGTATTGAGGATGAGGAACAAGTGGGGAGCATAGTACTGTTGCCTTGGTGGAAACAGAGCTTTTCACGTAGTGCCTCGGACTTTACCTCTGTTGACGACTACCCTCTCTGTGTTTGTTAGTGTGGGTATAATTATATTTGGATCCATCGAACGATTTTTCCCTGTTATTCCTTTTGCTCGAATTTTTTTGCGCTAGTATCGACTTGGTCACACTTGTCGAGGCTTTTGCAATGTCTGTATATATTACATCTCATTCTTTTTGTATTCCTAGTGCATTTAGACCTTGTCGTAGTGTCCAAGAAGTTGAGGACAGGACAGGAGTAGCGGACCTGTTCTAACCCATGTTGCCCTGGGTTGTGTAACTGATGGGTTTCTAGTGCGGTGTCTGATCTTTGCTTCTTAGGACCCTTTCAAAGCATATTTATGATATGGGTTGTTGGTGCTATTGGTCTGTAGTTTCTTTGCTGTTGCTTTACTGCCCCCTTTGTGGAGTGGGGTTATGTTCTGTTGTTTTTAGTAACCTGAGGGACGACCCCCCGTGTCCATGCTCCCTCTCCATAGGATGGAAAAGGCTGTGATAGGGGCTTCTTGCAGTTCTTGATGAACACAGGAGTACCATGAGTCTGGCCCTGGGACAGAGGCAATGGGCATGTTCATTTATCGCCTGTTCGAAGTCATTTGGCGTCAGGATAACATCGGATAGGTTTGTGTTATCAAAATTTTGTGGCTCTCTCAATAAAAAATTCATTTTGATCCTTGACTCTCAGTCGGTTAGCGGGCTTGCTAAAAAACTGAGTCATATAGGGACTTGGAGTAGCTCATCATTTTCCTTCGTGTCATCTGTTGTAGGATCCTTCTTGTTTTCAATACGTAGGGGCCCTTTCTGGACGTTGTTCTCGATTTTGATCTTGGGCATAGTGAGAAGAAATACTTTGGGTATTCTTTCGTAATATTTATTTATGGCTTTTAGTTCTTCCCGGATTCCTGGGATACTCACTAAAGGATTTCTTTTAGTCTTATAGTTCGATGCTTGCTATTTCTCTGACCAGTGTCTACCTACGCCATTCAGATATATTGACCTCTTTTAGCCGTCTTCTGTTATTCTCTTTTCCGTCGCTGTATAAGGGTAGCGACTGTCTCTTTCTATTTTACATCTACTCCTCCTTTTTCTTAGAGGAATATAGCCTTGTGCATACATCGAGTGCCACCACGAGTTATATCTGTTCTTGGCATATGTTGGGGTCTGTGTTGCTTTGTATATCTTCCCAGCTTATATCGGTTAGGACTTTGGTTTACTTGGTACCACTTTATGTTTTTGTTATTGAAGTTGAATTTGAGTGATTGCTCCCTCGTGACTAGTCTCATTGTTTGTCGGTATGGGGCTCCAAGCATTACATGTCTGAACCTCATTTGTGGTGATCTGAGTATATTGTTTTAGTATGGTGACATTTATTTTCAGATCTTTCAATGTTACTGAAGATGAGGTCTAGTGTATTCTCATAGTCTAGTAGGCTCTATTATTTGCTGTGTTTTATAATTTGAATTTTGTGCAGAGATTTAAAAAGTCGTGTGGAGTGTGAAGTTTTTCATCAGAGCTTGCCTCCTGGTGTTTATTACGGCAACACTATTATTTGCTATATTCCTACATTTTAGGTGACCTTAAGTTGAAATCCCCAGGAGCAAGATGTTGGGTGCTAGGAGCTGGGAAGATTTTCAGACAGTGCGTCAATTTTTAACAGCTGTTCCTGGAATTGCTGGTTTTGCATCCGGAGGGCTTGTGACTACCACATGACTAGGTTTTGGTTCTCGACCTTTACTGCTATAAAACTTCCACTTACATCATTTGAGGCTCATTAAGCAGTTCCTGTGCAAACAAGTAGACTCTGCAATGTACTGGCCATACCCCCCCCCCCCTTTTGCCTTGTTCACTCTGTCATTCTGTTAGGTTGTAACCTGGGATACCATATTTCAATTGTCCAAGTGATCCTTTATGTGGGTCTCAGTGAATGACGCGAACATTGCCTTTTGCTCTGACAAGCAGTTCCGGATGAAAATATGAGCCAATAGCCTAACAATGCAATGCATATACACCCCAATGTGCTCTATAATAATATCCATTTGGCTTATACCGTCTATCCCCTGGTGTTTCCAGTTTCAGCCCGAAAACTGCCTCTTCCACCTCAACTCACTTAATACCAACCTCCAACCCCTACTCTATTCCTGCATCACTTAAATTGCTATGGAACCCCTCAAAAATACCCTCTCACAGGAAATCCCCTCTCCCTCAAATCCATTTCTCCCTAAACCATCTATATGTCATAAGACTATACGTTCAGCTATGGATAGGACTGAACCTCTCTGGATTACCCTCCACCCCAGGGCTGGTCTCAATTGTTGGAATTGTGTTTACATCTCTGTCGGGTCCCTAAATTTACGTTAAACACTACCGAGACCTTATCACCCCACGATACATCCTCTAACCCCTGCCACTAAACCCTAAGGCATCAATCCTATTCATTGTGTAATTCAGTGATTGCTACTCCGCAGACTGTCCATATATCCTCCTAACATCCTCCCCCAAAATTTAACATATTGCAACTGTCCCTCCAGATAATTTTGCAAACCCAAAACCGCCACCTCGCCTCTTCTCTCGTCCCTAACCTTAAAAAAATTCGCTATTCCCAGGTTTTGCACCTGCATTTCCCACAATCAACAGATCTATCTCACCTGTCCCTTGCCTCCCTATAAAAGGCAACCATCCAATTCACTGAATAAAGGCCCTCCCACTCCTCCTTGAAGAAGCCTTACA
Source organism: Cherax quadricarinatus (assembly GCF_026875155.1). NCBI lineage: Eukaryota > Metazoa > Arthropoda > Malacostraca > Decapoda > Parastacidae > Cherax > Cherax quadricarinatus. Next base: position 21,233,004 of record NC_069487.1, on the reverse strand, counting down.
TTTAATTTCCAGTACCCAGAATAATTACGCACCACTCCATCCCACATCAAAATCTGCTATTACCGCCCTGTGAGCGGAAAACACCCATCATCGATTGGTTTGCACCCCCTCACTAATATCTTTCCCCGGCTATTAAGATAAATCTGTCCAAATGCTGCATTCATTCCAACTCGGCACGAACGTATGCTCCACTAGGATTACCTCTCCCACCCATCATACAACCCCATTATCTGCAATACATCCACTCAGCCACCAACTCAGCACACATACCGCCCCTCTCGGTTGACATTTCCACTCCTAATCACACATTCCATCACACTCCTATTATGTTTAGCAGGCAAACCTTCAAGTGATACAGCAATACCTCTTGACAAAATTAACTTTTACCCTGGTTATTGCTAGTTGCTGGCATGTACGAACTCCTATGAAAAACTAGCTCGACTCTACATCCAGACACCATCCACCCTCATCGACCCCTCCCCACGCCCCCCACACCACACACCCTTACTCTTCCCAAACGATGGACACGCAAGGGATGGTCTCCTGTACCGCCATGTACCCACCTTTCAATTGCAACCACTGGTACATATCATCCGATATTCACTTTCACCAGAACTACAACATGCTGTGATTATGGCTCTTGCAATGCATATGTCAACATCAAACCGCCTTATAAACACACCTCAACCTAAACTTTCTTGACCTCAGTCTTAAGGCCGTTAACATTAGCGTAGACACATCTGAAAATTTACAGAAGAGGCGGCTTTCCCTATGACTATGAGGATTTACTCACTGCACTTTTTCTTAATTACGTGTTCCTTTGCCACTCGGTTTTCCTGTGCTACAGTACCCGCCCCCTCCCATTCTCCACTTTGCAACTCAGGCTCATCCTCTACCCACTATGTGGCTTCGGACCCTCACAAACCGCTGCCCTTGACTTCGTCCCCGGCCTGCCCCGGGGTAATGACCTCGTCTATCTCTGATTGCCAGCAGTTCGTTTACTAGAACTCCACTTAACACGAATCTGACGAATCCTCCTGGTATGTTTTCTTCCACGGCCATCCACATGCTCCCAGCCCTTTCTTACTCATGCTTCCTCACACAATTTGTTGTCCCTCCAACGCTCCAGCTCACAATATAACTGAGGAACACTTTTGGAACAGGGTTCCATCCCCATCCAAAAAATACTTGATCTCTTATGCCTATAAAACCATCCTGGGTTGATGCTCCTGGATGGAATGATACTCAATGTCACCTTCGACTCCCCCGACGCCCCTGGGGTATGAGTGACACTACGTCTCCGCCGCCGCCACTCCCGGTCGACACTCATTTTTGCTCCAGAGGTCAGGCCTCCAGCCTCCCGTGCATCAGAAGCCAGGACACCATATCACACGGGTATCTGTGAATCTACATATTGGTGTAGTTTCCTGAAGTCGAGAAGCACCGCCTCCTTGGACATGTGGCTGCATGTGCTCATAAGAGCTACACTGACCGTACATGTTTCGTTGCCTAGCATAGTACACATAAATCCTGTGTTCTAACATCCGATCATCGTAACATAGGAATGGTATTTAGCGTGTTAAAGAACATTTATGGTGTAAGGAAACCTTCGGCATTCCTTCCATACGGACCATCCCCCACACCCCCATAGTTGCAGAATGCACTCTCACATAAATGCTCGATATAAAAGATTCCTGTAGGCCCCATTAGGCAGTAGTCTCGAGATGGGTTAACAATTCCGTACCTTCAACCCATGTGATAGTACTTAGAGACGTCATGAACAACAAATCCAATTCGCTGATTCACCACTCATGCGTTGTTCCTGGTAATGCTCGACAAATCTTGTGTAGAAGCCAGCTCGTAGAAAGGAAATTTCACAATGTTTCTTGTTATAACCATTATGAGCGAGATTGCCATACATTTGCCTCGTTGGGAATTCCATATGTTTCCTGAGATGTTAGGAGAAGAAGGACGTTCATGTATCTCTCACTTAACGTTACCACGAACCAGCTCTATGCAGATAGTATTTACTCTCCGTACTGTATGTTCCGCCATTTTGATATCCCAAAATGAGCAGGGCACGTCCTCACTACTCAATGGTTGTTGATGAACTGAGGTAGCTCGCCTGAAAACAGCAGAGGGGTGCAGAGCACAACCGCACTCCACCGTGGTCAGGCAGCAAATGCTAGAATGAGCTATAGTACAACTAGGTTTAATCTAATAATATAAAAATACAAATTAAAAATCAGCACCAGTCTCTTATAGTAACTGCACTATGGTCTAATATAGTGAATTTGGTATTGACTATGTATTGAGCTAGAATGAGCTATAGTACAACTGAGTTTAATCTAATAATATAAAAAAGGGTTGATACAAGACTCTCATATGTAATTGCACTAAGGGTCTTATAAGTTGTTTATAAGATATTGTAGTATAACTGATTAAATTGACAGGTTTAAAATACACAAGTTAAAGGTAGCAAATGAATAATGGTGTAAAAAGAAATGATTAAAAATAAAAATGCAATGACTTGGTTATAATATGCTAGTAAGATGGTAGACGGATAATATAAAGTTGTAGTTGAAAATACTAGTTTAAAAATGTATAGAATTAAAATGGTCAATAAAAAGTAGTTTACCAACTATGTATTGGGTCAATATAGTTTAAAAGCAAAATTGGGGCTACATTCTCCAGGTCTGCAATTTCACCTGCCTTGAAGAAGGGGATGTTAGTGTCAGCAATATTCCAAGACCTAGAGGAACACAATTAGTTATAGTAAACAGTAAATGTCAGAGGCAGCTACAGTGAAAATCTCTGTTCCAAAGGGCACAGTTCTCACTCCTCTTACATGGTCCTCATCCTCATATCTGACACAGACAGAGATGTAAGCCACAGACACCTTGGTCTTCCTCTTGCTGTTGGCACTGGAATCATGCATGTGATGTGTCATCCTTCGTAAGTATAATGAAGTCTCATAGGCGCACATCATCAAATCTTTAAATGGCCACAGAAAACAATATAATGTTCAACAAGACTAATTTCAATTGCTCCCAGTATGGAAAACTCCGGAAATTAAACTTGAAATCAGAGTACAAAACAATTTCCGACCTCAGTCAAGAGCGTGCTTTAAAACTAATGTGAAGGACCTAAGCTGGTTTGTCACAGAGAATATCCACAGCTATAAAGATCACAACATATATACTTTAACATGTACCACAGCAGCTAGGAAACTGCTAGATGGATAAGGAGAACCTTCAAACTAGGGATTGCCAAGCCATGATGGTTCTCTTCAATTCAATTTTTTTCTCTCTAGGTTGGAATTTTAGTCAGTACACAGTAATGACCCTTTCAAGGAAGGTGAAATTAGAGACCATGAGAGAACTTACGAGAATCTTTCACAGCACGCTTAAAGTACGATAAAGCAATTAAATTACTCGGGAACAGTTGAATAGTCCTTGATTTGTGCTCCCTGGGGGAAAATCTCTGGGAGAAGGTACATGATAATATGCATTGGGGAAAATTCCTAGAGGGATAGTCCCTAACCTACACACGATAAATCATGCCTTTGATAGCAAAAAGACTCTCAGATGGTGATGCAACATCCCCCAATAAAAAGCAAGTAGGTTGCACCACAAGAATGCTAAGAGAAAATTACATTAAGTGTACAGGGCCTAAGATTGTTCAAACATTGTCCTCACAGCTTACCTAAGGGGGATTCCCTAATAAATCCCCTCGGCTGTCTCCAAGACAGGCTCTGACAGGCACCTAAAGTCAGTACCTGACCAGCGGGCTGTGGGTTCGTAGGCCAGCATGCCTGACAGCCAGTAGTAACCCTGGTTGATCAGGTTGATAAACTGGAGGTCAATACCCCCCCCCCCCATGCTGCAGGGAAATTGACCCCCGAACCCTTTCCAGGTTATCTAGCAGTGTATACATGTAGGCATGTCAGGATAACATTCTAGCATGTAGTGTCAAACTTGTGTAAATGTAGAAGAGGTCAGAATGTTATGTAACATGTTGTTAAAGGTAGACTGTTGCTGTAACTTTTAGAGTGTAGATCACGGTTGGGTAATATGTAGAGTGTAGGGTCACACAGTTATTGTGTAACATGTAATGGTGCAGAGGTCCCACTGTTAGTGTACAATGTTAGTGGTTGCAGGTACAGCTGTGTAATGAGCTTGTAGGTCAAACTTTTGTTGTAACTGTAGTAGTAGGTCACACTGCTGTGTACTGGAGTATTTAGCACGGCAAATGTAGAGTGAAGGTCACGTCATGAAGGGTTACCTGTAGAGTGCAGCAGGGTGAATTGTTATTTTGTAACTTGTAGAGGTGTAATTAAGTTTGTTATGGTTACAAATACAATAGCTACACAATAATCATAGTTTAAGCATGCATATGTGAAATTGTCCAGGATAACTAACAAAAAGTCGCAAGGTGAACTTATTTCCATGGGGTCATGTCACATTTTGTATTGTGTTACCTGTCGAGTGTAGGTCACACTTGTGTACATGTGGATTGCAACAAGATCCTACTGTTGTGAAACTATGTTTGTTTGAGTGCAGGTCTCACTTATTATGTTAACAGATCAACGGTCAAAGTTAGTTGTGACATGTAAAGTGCAGGTTCACACTTGACCATCTGTAGGAGTGCAGGTCAACTGTTGTAGGGAGGTCTGATTTATGTAGGGAGCAGGTCACACTGTTCTGTTCGGGAGCAGGGTTACACTTGTGGATACATGTAGGCTTGACAGGTCACATGTGTATCACGTTAGTGTGAGGTCTAACACTTTTGTATCACGTAGAATGCAGGTCACACTTAGTCGTACTCACGTTTTATGAGTGCAGATCACACTTGTGTATCTGTTGAGTGCAGGTCACACGTGTATCACGTAGAGTGCAGATCACAACTTGTGTTTCATGTAGAGTGCAGGTGCACTTGTGTATAATGAGTGCAGGTCTACAATTGTGTAATCAACGTTTGAGGGCAAGTCTCACTTGTTAGCATTTTGGGGTGCATGGTCACACTTGTGTAACATGTAGGGTGCATGTCACACTTGTGTAACATGGAGAGTGCAAAGGTTACACTTTACGTAATATTGCCGTGGTCACAGTATATGTATAGTGGTCGTCACTTATTGTCTAGTGGGACACTTGTAATGGTCACATTATTATTGTGGTCTCTATTATTGTTGTCATACTATTCTTGGTCACATTATTGTAGTCATATATTATTGTAGTGGTCAATGTGAGTGCAGTGAACTTATTACGTGGTGCATGGGTCACCATCTGTTATTTTAGTGCATGTAATATGGTGAAGGCCACATTGTTAGCATATTATGTAGGGCTAGGTCACAGTTTAAACAGGTACAATGCAGGTCACTTGTTCAATGCAGGTAACAATACAGTAGAATTCTTAGTCACTTATTGTAGGTGCTGGTCTCACTTGTCAGTGCTAGTGTAAAAGTAGGCTCGTAGGGTACTACAAAGTAGAGGTAACTTTGATCACAGCAGGTCTTATAGTGCTTGCAGTGGCAGGTCACGGCAGAGTACAACTGGTCACTGTAGTGAGTATGTCACTGTCGAGTGCACAGGTCCACTTATAGCCGTGCACGCAGGTCATAACAGGCGCTCACTGTTGTGCAACAGGTCACTGAAAGTGCACAAGGTCACTTGTAAACTTCAACAGGTCACTGTAGACTAACAGGTCACTGTTTGTGCAACAGGTCTATGTAATGCAACATGTCACTGTAGACTACAACAAGTCACGTTTAGTATCAACAGATCACTGTTTTGTGCAAACAGGGTCACTGAGTAGCAAGAGGTCACTGTAGACTACTACAGGTCACTGTAGACTACTTACAGGTCACTGTAGACTACAACAGATTACTGCTAGGACTAACAATAGGTCTCTGAGATGACTACAAACAGTTCATGTAGTATTACAATACTGGTCTCTGTAGACTACAAAGATCTCTGTAGATACAACAGTCGCTGTAGTCTACATTGTCATGTTAGATACTACAACATGTCTCCACTGTAGACTACAAACATGTCACTGTAGACTACAAAGGTCACTGTAGGGTATACAACAGATCACTGGTAGACTACTAACAGCATCGCTGTAGACTACATCAGGTTCACTGTAGAACTTACAACAGATCAATGTAGACTACAACAGGTTACTGTAGATACTAATGTCACTGCTAGACTACAAGACAGATTCACTGTAGACTACATAACAGACACTATCATAGACTACAACAGGTCACTTAACTAAAAACATGTCACTGTAGACTACAACAGATCACTGTAGACTACAACATGGTCACTAGACTCAACAGATCACTGTAGACTACACAGGTCACTGTAGATACAACAGATCACTGTAGACTACAAACAGTCTACTGTAGATACACAAGGAACTGTAGACTACATACTGGTCACTGTGACTACAAATCATGTCATCTGCGCTCGCCTCCCTAATGTCATGTAGACTACAATCCCCCAGGCATCACTGTTAGACTACACTGATAACTGTAGTCTACTAAACAGGTCACTAGACTACAACAGATCACTGTAGACTACACCAGGTCTCTGTAGACTACAACAGATTCCAGTAGACTAAAACCAGGTCACTGTACTAAAACATGTCACTGTAGATAGTTACAACAGATCACTGTAGGGACTACTAACAGATCCACTGTAGACTTACAACAGATCACTGTAGTCTACAAAGATTCCTGTAGACTACTACATGGTCACTGTAGACTACAAACAGGTCACTGTATACTCATACAAACAGGGTTCACTATAGACTACAACAGGTCACTGTATACTTACAACAGATCACTGTAGACTTACAACAGGTCACTGTAAACATTACAACTTGTCAACGGTAGACTACAACAGGTCAACGTAAATCTACAACAGGATCACTGTTAGACGCTACAAACAGGTCACTGTATACTCAAAGGTCATGTAGACTACAATCAGGTCACTGTAGACTACAACAGGTCACTAGACTACATCAGGTCGCTGTAGGACTACAACAGCAGGTCACTGTAGACTACAACAGGTCTCACTGTAGACTACACAGATCACTGATAGACGTACAACAGGTCACGGTAGACTACAACAGGTCTCTGTATACTACAACCAGGTCACTCTGAGACTACAACAGGTCACTGTAGACTACAATCAGGTCACTGTTTAGACTTCAAACACTAACACTAGGTGGAGCGTCCTCCTCCTCTTGTTTAATAATTCGTCTCTGAGATTTGAAACAAATGACAAACAACATCCGCAAACTATTTTACAACTTTCGTTTGATACAATCAGATCAATAAAAAATGTTACAAATCATTTGTTGTATTAATGCATTTGTTTAAACCTTGTGCAGCGGTTAAGAAAATGTTCAAAATTTTATTCCTAGTTACAAGCAAAATTTTTTTTCATCATTATTTCGACTGCATTATTTTGTGTGTGGCTGGCCTGACGTGTTCTTAACTTTTTGTAAGGCAGAATTTACTGTATAAACTAGCATGCTTACTCGTACTTGAATTATTCTGGCTGTCCCCAAAATCTACAAAGGTCTTAATGTGAGAAGGAGTTGGTATTTCTAGTATTAGTGATTAGGAGTGTTGAGACGCCGGACGCCAAATTCAAAATTCAAATTCAAAATTCAAATTCAAAGTTTATTCTACTATAAGGATTACAATGCTGAGTTTACAGAATTTGGTTATTGTGTGGTTTACATGTAGTTAAAATTATTGATTACAGAGTGTACCACCTTGAACAACCTAGCCATGGCTCGGCATTTCGGGCTGACTTAGTTTAATTTTAATTTTTAAAATTATTACAAATTATGAGGTAAGTTGGTATTATGGCTAAGTGACTAAATAATGTTTGTGAGTTTCAGCAATGGAATGCTTTTGTTTTGGCACCAGTACATAGTTTCAGTATAGGTGTTTCAGTCTCGGTGAGTAGGTGAGGGGAGTAGACGTGTGTGGGGAATTCTGGACTACTAAATTCGCAGGCCTACCCATTTCTCACGACTGATGAGTCATCATTTTAATAACTGCCCTAACTGTTGGAGACAGCTTCACAGTGTTGGGAGAACTCTTTTGTGCCGAGCTGGTGACTAATGTATATACCTTGGTGAAACTACTGGAAATAGTTTCCCTTTTTGCTAAAAGGCCCTCACTGCCTCTGCTTCCCCTCTGCATTTCATTTTGCCTAAGCCTTTCGCCTCTTATCTAACTTTACAGGTAGTGGCGATTTTGCCTAGTCCACTGGCTTCTCTGTGCTATCAAATTTGCTCAATCTCATGCTTTACCAACCTGAGGAATAAACGGGACGATGTGTGCAGTCCAGTGAGTGGTAACCCAGGTGTCCACACACTGAAAAATTCGTCTGCAAAGTTTGGTAGTGCTGTAACAATCTTATGAGGTATTGCTGTGTTTGGTAACTCTTGAGAAGTCTGCCTCAGCCTGTGATCCTTGAGCGAGGCTCTGGCTCACCTGCCTGTGACTTTCGCCCATATTGACTATGTGAAGAAAGGCGAATTGTGATTGCCTCCAGTTACCCCTGCTGTTCTCCTGTATCCCCAACTCTCAGCCTTTAAACTTCAGACGTTCGACTCTATCATACGACGTGCTGTGTTAGAGGGTTATTTTAGCTGCCCCGCGGGTACTCGAATATGTGGAGTTCACAAGTGCTGCAGATTGGTTGTAACTATTTGCTGAGTGGATTACGGCTGACCTTAGGACATTGTGCTACCATCTTCAGTAACTTCATAGGCTTTTTATAAAATGAAGGGAGGAATGTCTGGCCTGCTGGGTGACCTTGAAAATGGCATATTAAGACCCGCTTATTGCCACTTCACCCATACACTGCGTGTGGTCTAGTGAGGGTGTATGTCTTCCCGACTTTCCTATTCACCAGTATCCCTTAAATCTTTCGCCATTATCTACATATGGGATAAGGGGTGTTTTAGCTGATCCAGGCCAAACAGCGCTCCAAGCTGCCAGTGAAGGCCATGGCTACATCTGTTCATGGTATCCAGAATGACTATTGTGATCGTTTTACGTGTTCGGGCAGTTTACCTTCGGTGTTGTTGTGAGAACTAGTTCTTATGTAGTGAAAATTTGTCTGTCATTCAAAGGAACGTGTGCTAGATGTTTTAAGTGCTGCGGGTTTGGGAGTAATTAACAGTAGTACAGGATTGGTAAATCTCTCGAGACGGACTGTGGGCCCGTGAGATGACCTTGAAATTGCCCCCCATCTGCGACCTGCAGGCCACTACTACCCATATTGCCGGTGTTCTAGCGTAGGTGAATTCCCTTCCTTGTCCTTCTTCATTCACCGATTTGGAAACTCAGCGTTCAGCCTCTATTTGCTTGTGGTCTAGAGGCGGTTGTTTTTTTTTGCCAGACCAACATTGGGTGGCTTGAATGATTGTGTCCTTCTGTGCTTGCCACTCCGCTTCAATCTTGCAGAGTGTCTCCTGTGTGCCTGCCTGCCTGCGATGCAGGATGTCCGAGGTGGTTGGAGCGTGAGCCTTGGCGAGCACAGTCAAAGCAAAGCTTGAGGACAGCACTAAAAGCACTAGCCTGAACTAATGCTAAGGCAGCACTGCAGTTATAGTGTCCTAGGGCCCAAGCATGTTGCTGTGTATCGTTCTGCAGTGTGTGCATTACCAGTGTTTCTCCTGTAGTGGCTTGAGAACAATTTGGACGTGCATTGCCAGAGGTTCACTTATATAACATTGTAAGCTTGTGGTGATTGGCTTGTCACAGTGAACATCATCTGTACATAGTTGCTAGTAAGTGTTATAGTGCTAGCTTTCCATAACAGTCTAAATTGTCATTTGTAAGCCTGTATTTAGACTTTTAAAGGTCAGAGTGTTACTTCAGTGCAGGATCTCCTTAAATTTGATAAATCAGGGTAATACATTCTCTGTTTCAGTTAACTGAACTATTAATTACTTGTTACATAATAAGTTGATTGTCGAGTGTCATTGTTGTGTTGTTCTAATACATTTTCTCGTTCAGACTGAAACTTTACTGACTAATTTCCCAGTATATTTCAAATTGCAGTGTCATCTGTGATGTGTGTGTGTATCTTATGCTTTGTATTTTTACTGTGAACTAGCTTACTGCTGGCATAATGTCCGTTTCATGAATACTTTTCTTACTTGAGTAATTCTCGGTTAACCTTACAACTGTGTGAAGCAAAGAGTCAACTGTTAACTTCTATGTTCCTTGCCCATCTCTTTAGTGGTTTCTAGGTCTAGTTTAAAATTGTTAATTAAAGCAACAAATTTTAATCAGTATACTTTCTTGTTATACATTGCGTAAATGTTTTAGACTATTTGATAACTGGATTGTGTGTTTTAACTTCTGATACACCAATTTAATGATGCAGACACGACACTGCACATAATAAACACATTTAAAACGCTGGGGAAACTCAGAAGCTGGGCCTAGGGTGTGACCTGGAGATGTTACAGTGAGTTTATTACGACAGCGGTTGTACCACTCTCTCCTATATTTACATCTCACAATGTGTATTCTAAGTGTTAAATGTGCTAACACTTGGTGTATCTGGGTAACACTGTCATTAATGTAACGCGTGTTACAGTGAGATTGTTTTGGTACTGGTTCATCCTATCTACAGCTGCACACTTATGCTTGCATACATGTATTACATCCTGTCAACAAAGTGAGTTAACCAGGTTGGACCCCTAGGAAGTCGACAGATGATTTATATCAGTGTCATTGTTAATTACATAGTTTTTTTTTTGTTTCTTTTTATTTTTTAGTTAATTCGGTTTACAATACTATGGTTGGGGGTAAGAGGTTGTCTTCAGCATTCTTGTGATGTCAGCTATTTTATTATTTCGTGAGGTACATTAGGTTGGCAGTAGCCTGATTACTACACTCAAGTGCGAGTTATAATGAATTTGAACCTCTTGTTTAATGTTGATGTATTTCAGAATTCTAATTTTTATGCTCAATATTACCTACTTTGTCTCTCTCTCTCTCTCTCTCTCTTACATCTTTGTATTGTGATAAGGTGTAAGACATGTCGCCTGATTTCCATCATTATATCATTTTCATTGTACCATTTATTATAACACATACAACGAGGTCTCTGATGTGTGTTTTTGGTGGGGTGTGTGTCGTATTGAGTTGTGGTGGTCTGGGACTTGTGTATGGTTGGAGGTGTTCAGTTGAAACTTGAGCACTTGTGTCTATTGATCTATTTTGGACTTATGACTTTTAGTGAATATTTGCTCTTGGCATAATTTATAAGGGGGATAGTAAGCGGAGGATTTCTTGTGTTGTGAGTCTTACACCAGATATCATTCACTGTGCAAACATGGCAACTGTCTCTGAGGAAAACCTTTTCTGCAGGTGGTGTTGGAAATGATTGATAGCTTCAGACCTTTAAAAGTAAAACAAAAAGAGAAAAAAGTGAGAAATGGCTAGTAGCGTCGACGTAGTCAGACTCAACTTGTCTCGTACACAATGTCGTTACTATACGTCCTTGGTGTCACAGAAGAGGCTGCAAAGATGTCTTTCTTCATAGGAAGAATGTGTTAAGCGTATTCCCTGGACACTCACCCGCTACCTGCTAAGTGGTGCATGGCTAAGGAAGCTGTAAACATACGCATCCTAACCTCTAAGGACCAATTTAGGAAAAACACACAACAACTTTGTGTTTTGTGGAACAGCATAAAGAGTGATCAATGATCTACTAGTACACTTATGGGGATATTAAGCTGCTCCGACCTCCATCAGACACCTCACCACTTTAAAAAATGGGTCAGTATCATAATCTTTGGATTTCCCTCTATGCATGGAACCATTCCCATCTGATCTAAGTGAGCATATCACAAGCCTAAAAGACTAAATGGAATAATCCCATATTATTGCCGGTTGGGTGGGTCCTGTGCCCCATCCCCCGGGATATCTGGGTGCATGGTTTACGTTTCCTAAACATCGAAGAGTACTACCCCTAAACTCGTAGTGTTAAAATGCCAGCCACTATGGCCATGTTGCAGAGACTGTGAATAACTTAATTCTTGGTGAGTGGCAGTGTGTGGGAACACATTCCACTAGAGATATGCAAGTGGCCCTGACAGCCGAAAATTTTAGAAGTGTATTCACTGTTTACTGAGTTACTTGGAGAGAGTTCGGGGTTCAACGCCCCCGCGGCCGGTCTGTGACCAGGCCTCCGGGTGGAATCAGAGCCTGATTCACCTGGCTTGTTGCTGCTGGCTCTGGCTGACACGCAAAACAACGTACGAGCAACTGCCCGGCTGATCAAGGAACTGGACTTTTTGGTGCTTGTCCAGTGCTATGCTTGAAGACTGCCAAGGGGTCTGTTGGTAATTCCCCACTTATGTGTGCTGCGGAAGGCAGTTGAACAGTCTCGGGCCCCTGACACTTTTTGTGATGGTCTCTTAACGTAGCTAGTGACACCCCTGCTTTTCAATTGGGGGGATGGTGCATTGCCTGCCATGTCTTTGGCTTAAGATAAGTTAAGATGTCGTTCGTATTTTATTCCCCGGAGGGTTAGCCACCCAGGATAACCCTAGTATAGTCAGTTGATGCGTCTTCGAGGACTGGCTTATCTTATTTCCTTTGGGGTCCTTATTGCTTGGCCCCCAGGATGCGGACCCACACCAGTCGGACTAACACCAAGGTTCCTATTGGCTGCTAGGTGCAACAGGGATCAACAGGTGTAATTGAAACGAGTCCGAATTGTTTCCACCCGCCGGGAATCGGAAACCCGGGCCCCCGTGTGTGGATAAGCGGGTGCTTTAGCCAACCAGGCCCCGGGTCACCGGTGTGATGGGTGAAACACCAATCAAGTGAGTAATTTTCGTGTGCAAGTTCGGTACTAGTCCCTCTAGGATTTTTCAGTAGGGTATATTTCATGTACTCTCCCTATGCGTTCCAAGGGGAATTAAGGTTTTACGTAATCTCAAGCGCTCCCAGTAATTGAGGTGTTTATCTACGTTATGCACGCAGTTCATTGAAAGTTCTCTGTACATTTTCTAGGTCGGCAATTTCACCTGCCTTGATAGGTGCGGTTTTAGGAGTGCAGCAATATTCCCAGCCTAGATTAGAACAAGTGGACCTGAAGAGTGTAATCATGGAGTTGGCCTCCCCCCCACCCTAGTTTTGTGGTTCTCGTATTTGCATCCTGTCATTTTTCTAGCAGATGCGTTTTGATACATGTTAGGGTCTTGAAGGTGAGATCTCCTCCGACATAATCAACTCCCCAGGTCTTTGACGTTGGTGTTTCGTTCTATTTTGTGGCTCAGAATTTGTTTTGTACTCTGATGAAGATTTTAATTTCCTCATGTTTTTACCATATCTGAGTAATTGAAAATTTTCATCGATTGAACTTCATATTGTTTCTGCACAGCCACTGAATAGATTTGGTTGATGTCCGCTGGGGCCATGGCAGTGTCTGCATGGAATAGACAATGTCATGAAGATTCGGGTGCATCTGCAAAGGTTGGACACGGTGCTGTGGGACATCTTGTCTATGTCCGGTATTGAGGATGAGGAACAAGTGGGGAGCATAGTACTGTTGCCTTGGTGGAAACAGAGCTTTTCACGTAGTGCCTCGGACTTTACCTCTGTTGACGACTACCCTCTCTGTGTTTGTTAGTGTGGGTATAATTATATTTGGATCCATCGAACGATTTTTCCCTGTTATTCCTTTTGCTCGAATTTTTTTGCGCTAGTATCGACTTGGTCACACTTGTCGAGGCTTTTGCAATGTCTGTATATATTACATCTCATTCTTTTTGTATTCCTAGTGCATTTAGACCTTGTCGTAGTGTCCAAGAAGTTGAGGACAGGACAGGAGTAGCGGACCTGTTCTAACCCATGTTGCCCTGGGTTGTGTAACTGATGGGTTTCTAGTGCGGTGTCTGATCTTTGCTTCTTAGGACCCTTTCAAAGCATATTTATGATATGGGTTGTTGGTGCTATTGGTCTGTAGTTTCTTTGCTGTTGCTTTACTGCCCCCTTTGTGGAGTGGGGTTATGTTCTGTTGTTTTTAGTAACCTGAGGGACGACCCCCCGTGTCCATGCTCCCTCTCCATAGGATGGAAAAGGCTGTGATAGGGGCTTCTTGCAGTTCTTGATGAACACAGGAGTACCATGAGTCTGGCCCTGGGACAGAGGCAATGGGCATGTTCATTTATCGCCTGTTCGAAGTCATTTGGCGTCAGGATAACATCGGATAGGTTTGTGTTATCAAAATTTTGTGGCTCTCTCAATAAAAAATTCATTTTGATCCTTGACTCTCAGTCGGTTAGCGGGCTTGCTAAAAAACTGAGTCATATAGGGACTTGGAGTAGCTCATCATTTTCCTTCGTGTCATCTGTTGTAGGATCCTTCTTGTTTTCAATACGTAGGGGCCCTTTCTGGACGTTGTTCTCGATTTTGATCTTGGGCATAGTGAGAAGAAATACTTTGGGTATTCTTTCGTAATATTTATTTATGGCTTTTAGTTCTTCCCGGATTCCTGGGATACTCACTAAAGGATTTCTTTTAGTCTTATAGTTCGATGCTTGCTATTTCTCTGACCAGTGTCTACCTACGCCATTCAGATATATTGACCTCTTTTAGCCGTCTTCTGTTATTCTCTTTTCCGTCGCTGTATAAGGGTAGCGACTGTCTCTTTCTATTTTACATCTACTCCTCCTTTTTCTTAGAGGAATATAGCCTTGTGCATACATCGAGTGCCACCACGAGTTATATCTGTTCTTGGCATATGTTGGGGTCTGTGTTGCTTTGTATATCTTCCCAGCTTATATCGGTTAGGACTTTGGTTTACTTGGTACCACTTTATGTTTTTGTTATTGAAGTTGAATTTGAGTGATTGCTCCCTCGTGACTAGTCTCATTGTTTGTCGGTATGGGGCTCCAAGCATTACATGTCTGAACCTCATTTGTGGTGATCTGAGTATATTGTTTTAGTATGGTGACATTTATTTTCAGATCTTTCAATGTTACTGAAGATGAGGTCTAGTGTATTCTCATAGTCTAGTAGGCTCTATTATTTGCTGTGTTTTATAATTTGAATTTTGTGCAGAGATTTAAAAAGTCGTGTGGAGTGTGAAGTTTTTCATCAGAGCTTGCCTCCTGGTGTTTATTACGGCAACACTATTATTTGCTATATTCCTACATTTTAGGTGACCTTAAGTTGAAATCCCCAGGAGCAAGATGTTGGGTGCTAGGAGCTGGGAAGATTTTCAGACAGTGCGTCAATTTTTAACAGCTGTTCCTGGAATTGCTGGTTTTGCATCCGGAGGGCTTGTGACTACCACATGACTAGGTTTTGGTTCTCGACCTTTACTGCTATAAAACTTCCACTTACATCATTTGAGGCTCATTAAGCAGTTCCTGTGCAAACAAGTAGACTCTGCAATGTACTGGCCATACCCCCCCCCCCCTTTTGCCTTGTTCACTCTGTCATTCTGTTAGGTTGTAACCTGGGATACCATATTTCAATTGTCCAAGTGATCCTTTATGTGGGTCTCAGTGAATGACGCGAACATTGCCTTTTGCTCTGACAAGCAGTTCCGGATGAAAATATGAGCCAATAGCCTAACAATGCAATGCATATACACCCCAATGTGCTCTATAATAATATCCATTTGGCTTATACCGTCTATCCCCTGGTGTTTCCAGTTTCAGCCCGAAAACTGCCTCTTCCACCTCAACTCACTTAATACCAACCTCCAACCCCTACTCTATTCCTGCATCACTTAAATTGCTATGGAACCCCTCAAAAATACCCTCTCACAGGAAATCCCCTCTCCCTCAAATCCATTTCTCCCTAAACCATCTATATGTCATAAGACTATACGTTCAGCTATGGATAGGACTGAACCTCTCTGGATTACCCTCCACCCCAGGGCTGGTCTCAATTGTTGGAATTGTGTTTACATCTCTGTCGGGTCCCTAAATTTACGTTAAACACTACCGAGACCTTATCACCCCACGATACATCCTCTAACCCCTGCCACTAAACCCTAAGGCATCAATCCTATTCATTGTGTAATTCAGTGATTGCTACTCCGCAGACTGTCCATATATCCTCCTAACATCCTCCCCCAAAATTTAACATATTGCAACTGTCCCTCCAGATAATTTTGCAAACCCAAAACCGCCACCTCGCCTCTTCTCTCGTCCCTAACCTTAAAAAAATTCGCTATTCCCAGGTTTTGCACCTGCATTTCCCACAATCAACAGATCTATCTCACCTGTCCCTTGCCTCCCTATAAAAGGCAACCATCCAATTCACTGAATAAAGGCCCTCCCACTCCTCCTTGAAGAAGCCTTACATTTAATTTCCAGTACCCAGAATAATTACGCACCACTCCATCCCACATCAAAATCTGCTATTACCGCCCTGTGAGCGGAAAACACCCATCATCGATTGGTTTGCACCCCCTCACTAATATCTTTCCCCGGCTATTAAGATAAATCTGTCCAAATGCTGCATTCATTCCAACTCGGCACGAACGTATGCTCCACTAGGATTACCTCTCCCACCCATCATACAACCCCATTATCTGCAATACATCCACTCAGCCACCAACTCAGCACACATACCGCCCCTCTCGGTTGACATTTCCACTCCTAATCACACATTCCATCACACTCCTATTATGTTTAGCAGGCAAACCTTCAAGTGATACAGCAATACCTCTTGACAAAATTAACTTTTACCCTGGTTATTGCTAGTTGCTGGCATGTACGAACTCCTATGAAAAACTAGCTCGACTCTACATCCAGACACCATCCACCCTCATCGACCCCTCCCCACGCCCCCCACACCACACACCCTTACTCTTCCCAAACGATGGACACGCAAGGGATGGTCTCCTGTACCGCCATGTACCCACCTTTCAATTGCAACCACTGGTACATATCATCCGATATTCACTTTCACCAGAACTACAACATGCTGTGATTATGGCTCTTGCAATGCATATGTCAACATCAAACCGCCTTATAAACACACCTCAACCTAAACTTTCTTGACCTCAGTCTTAAGGCCGTTAACATTAGCGTAGACACATCTGAAAATTTACAGAAGAGGCGGCTTTCCCTATGACTATGAGGATTTACTCACTGCACTTTTTCTTAATTACGTGTTCCTTTGCCACTCGGTTTTCCTGTGCTACAGTACCCGCCCCCTCCCATTCTCCACTTTGCAACTCAGGCTCATCCTCTACCCACTATGTGGCTTCGGACCCTCACAAACCGCTGCCCTTGACTTCGTCCCCGGCCTGCCCCGGGGTAATGACCTCGTCTATCTCTGATTGCCAGCAGTTCGTTTACTAGAACTCCACTTAACACGAATCTGACGAATCCTCCTGGTATGTTTTCTTCCACGGCCATCCACATGCTCCCAGCCCTTTCTTACTCATGCTTCCTCACACAATTTGTTGTCCCTCCAACGCTCCAGCTCACAATATAACTGAGGAACACTTTTGGAACAGGGTTCCATCCCCATCCAAAAAATACTTGATCTCTTATGCCTATAAAACCATCCTGGGTTGATGCTCCTGGATGGAATGATACTCAATGTCACCTTCGACTCCCCCGACGCCCCTGGGGTATGAGTGACACTACGTCTCCGCCGCCGCCACTCCCGGTCGACACTCATTTTTGCTCCAGAGGTCAGGCCTCCAGCCTCCCGTGCATCAGAAGCCAGGACACCATATCACACGGGTATCTGTGAATCTACATATTGGTGTAGTTTCCTGAAGTCGAGAAGCACCGCCTCCTTGGACATGTGGCTGCATGTGCTCATAAGAGCTACACTGACCGTACATGTTTCGTTGCCTAGCATAGTACACATAAATCCTGTGTTCTAACATCCGATCATCGTAACATAGGAATGGTATTTAGCGTGTTAAAGAACATTTATGGTGTAAGGAAACCTTCGGCATTCCTTCCATACGGACCATCCCCCACACCCCCATAGTTGCAGAATGCACTCTCACATAAATGCTCGATATAAAAGATTCCTGTAGGCCCCATTAGGCAGTAGTCTCGAGATGGGTTAACAATTCCGTACCTTCAACCCATGTGATAGTACTTAGAGACGTCATGAACAACAAATCCAATTCGCTGATTCACCACTCATGCGTTGTTCCTGGTAATGCTCGACAAATCTTGTGTAGAAGCCAGCTCGTAGAAAGGAAATTTCACAATGTTTCTTGTTATAACCATTATGAGCGAGATTGCCATACATTTGCCTCGTTGGGAATTCCATATGTTTCCTGAGATGTTAGGAGAAGAAGGACGTTCATGTATCTCTCACTTAACGTTACCACGAACCAGCTCTATGCAGATAGTATTTACTCTCCGTACTGTATGTTCCGCCCATTTTGATATCCCAAAATGAGCAGGGCTACGTCCTCACTACTCAATGGTTGTTGATGAATGACGGTAAGCTCGCTGAAAACAGCAGAGGGGTGCAGAGCACAACCGCACTCCATCCGTGGTCAGGCCAGCAAATGCTAGAATGAGCTATAGTACAACTAGGGTTTAATCTAATAATATAAAAATACAATTTAAATAATCAGCACCAGTCTCTTATAGTAACTGCATATGGTCTAAATATAGTGAATTTGGTATTGACTATGTATTGAGCTTAGATTGAGCTATGTACAACTGAGTTTAATTCTAATAATATAAAAAAGGGTTGATACAAGACTCTCATATGTAATTGCACTAAGGGTCTTATAAGTTGTTTATAAGATATTGTAGTATAACTGATTAAATTGACAGGTTTAAAATACACAAGTTAAAGGTAGCAAATGAATAATGGTGTAAAAAGAAATGATTAAAAATAAAAATGCAATGACTTGGTTATAATATGCTAGTAAGATGGTAGACGGATAATATAAAGTTGTAGTTGAAAATACTAGTTTAAAAATGTATAGAATTAAAATGGTCAATAAAAAGTAGTTTACCAACTATGTATTGGGTCAATATAGTTTAAAAGCACGTTAAGAGACCATACAAAAGGTCAGGGGCCCGAGACTGTTCAACTCCCCCCCACACACAAAAGGGGGATTACCAACAAAAACCCCTGGCAGTTTTAAAGCTGCACTGGACAAGCACCTAAAGTTATTTTTCCGACAGCCGGGCGGGGGCTCGAGTTGGTTTTGCGTGCACCCACAGCAACACCGGGTTTGATCAGGCTGATCCCCCGGGAGCCGGGTCACAAAACCGGGCCGCGGGGCGTTGACCCCCGAACTCTCTCCAGGGAAACTCCAGGTAAACCAAAAGCCGATCACCCATAGCACTTCTTTCCCAAACCTCCCCCTAATTCGCCATCATAAAATCTCGTTTTTCAATACCCAAAACCTCCTTTTAAAACCCCCAATGTCCTGCACTGGGTAGCTTCTCCCCTCGTGCATAAATCATGCAGCTGCCCTTCAAGTATCTTTTAAACCCAACTTTAACCGATTTTTTCCCCCCACGACAAAATAATACTCTGATCATTTTTAGCCACCGAATCCCCCCAATTTTTCCATTTCCCTCTCCCCGGGGCCCCATCCACCAACTGTTCCCACAAATTTTGCAAAAAACTGACGACATCCTTACCCCGCAAAAGCTTCACATTAACTTCCAATAACCTTGACCCCCCCCCCCTTTAGGCAATCCCTCCCATTTTAGGTCCACCCTTACTCCTCTGTATCCGAAAAAACCGCGTCCACCACACGCACTCTCCACATTTACGTTCCGGGGGGACAACAAGCGACCAGTCCCCATACCACGTCTAACAAAAGTATTTCTACAAACCCCACCCCCTCAACTCCATTTAACCCACTCCATTTTAAAAATTTCCCCCAAAAAACCCCAACAATCCCTGCCCCTCTAGGTTCCAATCCTTACGCCTTACACACAATTCCAATCACCACCAAATTTCACTACACCCCAAAGC
Organism: Cherax quadricarinatus; assembly: GCF_026875155.1. NCBI lineage: Eukaryota > Metazoa > Arthropoda > Malacostraca > Decapoda > Parastacidae > Cherax > Cherax quadricarinatus. The sequence goes on along the minus strand of NC_069487.1, from coordinate 21,213,005 downwards.
ACGCAAATAATAACTAGGACAACCTTTCCCAAAATTTTTTCTTAATACCCCACTCCCCTGCCGGGCCCCTACACACACACCAAAATCATCGTACCCTCCCCCCCCACCCCTCTACACGAATCACCCTCCCCCTCCCCCCCCCTCAAATGCTCACTAGAACGGGGTAGTTTCCCTTACCAGGATGGCAACTCCCCCTTTCAACCTTTTCGCATCTCCACAACACATTAACCCATTCCCACCTTTTCCATAACCTGGTCTTAGTTGTTTTCCTCACAACACCACAAAAACACTTTTATGCACCAAATATTCACTAAACCAACACACTTTCTCCTGTCTCAATCCTTAATGCAATGTATGCATTTGAAGCTTACAGTTTGGGTTTTCCCTTTGCCCCCTGGTACTTTGCCACCAGATCTTTTTCGTGACACCTCGGTCCCCTCCCCCCCCCTTTAAAAACGCCTTAACCAACTTCTGCCCTTAGGGCCGCTGTGCCCCCTCTTCGAAAAACTTCCGCCCGGGATTTTTTGCCATGCGCTGCGGCGGACACGTCCTCGGAGTCAGATAGTGCAGCACGCGCTTCCGAAAAGCTCCCCTGCTTGCATCATTGTCTGTTACATTGTCCCGGGGGGACCTCCACCTCCACCGCTTCATCAAAATATCTTACACACTGCGCGACCGCAGACCCCTGTTCCACCCCCTGCCACACAACCCAAGAACTGGGTCTGGACCCCAAACCTTCCCAATACTCTTTTCAGCCAATAACACATTTAAAAACCATGGCTAAAGTCTTCCACACGCTACACTCGCATTGGGGTGTTCTCTTCCAAAACCCGAGCTGCGTTCATTGAAGGGGGGTCCCCCCCCCCGTCCACACCTGCGACTCCACTCCTCCGCTCTCCGACCTCCTCACTCCAGGACCCACCTTTTTAGGCAAACACAAAGGCAAATCTTGCTCCCACCCTTCTCTACGCTGTAATTTATTGCCGTTTTTCCATGTTCCCCCCTCCTTCCACACGACCCTATGGGGTCATTGCCCCAAACGACAGGTCCGGGGTTTCCCCCCCCGTATGTCACAAACACCTGGATCCGAAATTCTGGCAGCACACGTAACCCAATAGGTAATGAAAGTCACTTCAAGAATCATTCCTTCGGTATCCCGCTATGGGCCCAGTAGCCCACTTCCCAACAGGGCCATATTGTACCATATTTTCCCATCGCAAGATGGGGTCAAATCATCCGCCTCGAATGGGACATTTCTAATCTTAACCCATGTGTAATGGCGAGAAAGTCGTGAATCGCACGGGCACAGCGAGTTAATGCAAAATAACCTCCGGGACTGTCTACCACCACCTCAACACACTTGCCAAATTAAACTTGACAAAGACCCCTCATCGTGCCATTCATGTTTAACCCCACATAATCTCCTCGTTAAAATTTAACCATATGTTTTCTCGTTAAATTGCGGGTATAGCAGGTCCATAGAATTTTCCTTCACAGCCCCACGGAAAAGCTCAACACAGACGGTTTTTAAATGCTCCCCGGGCGGGGCCTGCCCCATGCTGTGAAAATAAAACCTGCCACTAATCAAACGCCAGGGCAGCAGCAGCGCACGTCCTCACAAATCAAAGGTTGAAAAATGAAATGAGGTAGCTCGCCTAAAAACAGAAAGGGGGGTGCAGAGCAAAACCCCGCATCTACCGGGGTCAGGCAGCGAATGCTTCAAATTTTTTGATCACCCGTATGCACTGTCTTGAACACTGTGTGCTTAATTTTTTCCCACTTTTTGAGAAATACGAGACAACAGATAAAAACCTATGTGACATGTCGATATATCTTATTAATGAAAATAAGATACCGATATCTAAGCAAATTTCTTATATTTGCTTGTAACAGAAAAGTAAAAACTTATTTATGTAATAAAAACCCCATATGTAAATCTTTTAAAAACCCTTTTGGTGCCTATTTTCCTGGGCCCTTTTTGTATCCATATGTTTTTTTGCGCTACTGCCCACAGGAGGGGATAGGGGGATGCAAAATAAACTATCCACTTCCCGAGGTAAAACCCAAAAAAAAAAATTTTAAATCTTTTTCCGTACACATGGTCTTCCTGTCATACCCCACAACAGGAAATTTGTCTGTCAAACCCCACCAAACAGTGCTTTTTTCCTGTCTTTCCCCCAAGCATACGTGATTTTCCTGTCATATTCCAGCCATATGGGTAAATTTTTTCCCCCCCCCCCCCCCCCCCCCTTTGGTCATCCCTTCAGAGAGAACCACAGAAATTGGTAGACATTAACCAATTGGTATTATCCGTTTGCCAAATAAACTTCGAATAGGAAATAAATGACCCCGGGCCCCCAGGCCCAGACCATGGCATTTCCCTCCGTTTTTCATCAAGAATTGCAAAAAACCCCTGTCCACATTTTTTTAAAACCTTCTATTTGGGGAGGGAGCATGGGCCCAGCTGCTAAAAAAAAAGCAGACATTCCATACGGGGGGGAGAAAGCAATAGCAAAAAAATTTCAACCCCAAAACGCTAACGTCCCATAAACATAAAAAACCCCCTTTTTTTAAAGGGTTTTTAAAAGCAAGATCGCCAACACCTAGATACTCAACAGTTTTCACAACCCCGGGGAAAAATGGGTTAGAGCAGGGCTCTCCCCCGCCTTCCCCCAAAACGGAAACCCCTTTTACAAGGTCTGGATGGTTTTAAAAACAAACAAAATGCAGATGTAATATACACAGACTCTGCAAAAGCCTTTGACAAGTGTGCCCCTGGTGTAATAGCGCACAAAATGCACGATAAAGGAATAACAGGAAAAGTTGGTATATTGATCTATAATTTCCTAACAAATAGAACTCAAAGAGTAGTAGTAAACAGAGTAAAGTCTGAGGCAGCTACGGTGAAAAGCTCTATTCCAGAAGGCACAGTACTCGCTCTCATCTTGTTCCTCATCGTCATATCTGACATAGACAGGGATATATATGTCACAGCGCCGTGTCTTCCTTTGCAGATGACACTCGAATTTACATGAGTGTCTTCCACTGAAGACACTGCAAGACTCTACGCGGACATCAACCAAATCTTGAAATGGACTATAGAAAACAATATGAAATTCAATGATGAGAAATTTCAATTACTCCTATATGGAAAACGTGAGGAAATTAAAACTATATTCTAGTATAAAACAAATTCCAACCGCACAATAGAGCGAAAAACAAATGTAAAAGACCTGGGAGTGATCATGTCAGAAGATCTCACCTTCAAGGACAATAACATTGTATCAATCGCATCTGCTAGAAAAATGACAGGATGTATGGAAAATTACATTTACCTGGATGAATCTCATTACATGCAAGTAAATGGTAACAAAGATAATTATTATTTATCAAAGTTACAGAGACAAGTAGGAATTTTTAGGACACCTAGGTGGCAAAAATGTCCCCCTTCGATACCTACCATCTGTCTCTCCACAAGTTGCTCTAGTCTAGACCTATATTAATTGCAAATGAAATGTACATACACACCAGGAATTCTGGTAAAATTATTATAATTTTTGTGGACTGTATATTAAAATTAATAAATGATTACATATACACATTTATATAACAAGGATAATTTATAATCATAACACTCACCAATTAGTCTGGAGATTACTGTGTATAATACTCAAAAACCTCCCTCTAACTAAATTTATGATGAAAACACTGGCCAGAATTACAAACATAATTTAGATAGCTTATCTGAGGTTCCTGGAGCTGTCCTGTACATCGATTTAATGCTCAAATTATGCAGAAATGCACATCCAACAATTCTGGCTCCTATTTGAGAGGCGTAAGCCCAATATAACCTCTAGAGCGACGAAAATTCTTCTTATTTTCACTAACGTTTTCTTGGCTCATTCAAAAACACAGTGGCTTGTGACCCCTTGCTCGTCAGCGCAGGCACCGAGCTTCCCATTTTTTTATAATATAATTTTTATTAAATACAATATAAACCATCAATTTACATATAAAATACTGTATTTCCGTAAATATATACAGTATTTTCCACAGGATGGATAATGAGAACCTTCAAAACTAGGGATGCCAAGCCCATGATGACATTCTTCAGGTCGCTTGTTCTATCTAGGCTGAAATATTGCTGCACACTAACAGCACCTTTCAAGGCAGGTGAAATTGTTGACCTAGAAAATGTACAGAGAACTTTCACGGCGCGCATAACGGAGATAAAACACCTCAGTTACTGGGAATGCTTGAAGTTCCTCAACCTGTACTCCCTGGAATGCAGGCGGGAGAGATGCATGATTATATACACTTGGAAAGTCCTAGAGGGATTAGTACCAAATTTGCACACGAAAATCACTCCCAATGAAAGCAAAACACTCGGCAGACGATGCAGCACCCCGTAATGAAAAGCAGGGGTGCCACTAGCACGATAAGAGACAACACAATAAATGTCAGGGGCCCGAGACTGTTCAACTGCCTCCCAGCATACATATGGAGGATTACCAATAGACCCCTGGCAGTCTTTAAGCAGGAGCTGGACAGGCACCTAAAGTCAGTACTTGACCAGCTGGGCTGTGGTTAGTATGTCGGCTTATGTGCGGCCAACAGTAACAGCTTGGTTGATCAGGCCCTGATTCACCACGAGGCCTGGTCACGGACCGGGCCGCGTGGGCGTTGACCCCCGGGAACCCTCTCCAGGTATACTCCAGATATAAAGTGTTTTCCTCTCATTCTCCAGCATGCAATGTATTTTCCTTTCATACTCCAGCATACAGTGTATTTTCCTCTCATACATCAAAGATATCCTCTTAAACTTCGTTTCAAGCTTTTCTCTTTTTTTTCTTCGTGTGTGTGTGTGTATGTGTGTGTGTGTGTGTGTGTGTGTGTGTGTGTGTGTGTGTGTGTGTGTGTGTGTGTGGTTCGTGGCCCATTGATGGGGCTCTAATTCATAACTGAAGGACCCAGGTGAATCTTCATGAAGGTGTGGCAGAGTTGAAGATCTTGGGAAGCCTTGTACTAGCATGCCTTCCTGCGCTGTTAGATAGGCTTTAGGCATGATTATTTTTTATATAAATGTATATTGTTAGGAAAAATGACACAGGTGCAACTAATGTGATATTTTATTGTGGTAACGTTTCGCTCAAGGAGTTGTCAAGCACTTTGAGAGAGGAAAGTTGCCACAATAAAATGTCACATGAATTTAATCTGAAGATGCAGCAGAAGCAGTAAACATGTAAAGACGATGTAATCAGTCCATCACCCTTGAAGACGTAGTTTTGAGGTGGTCAGTCCCTCAGCCTGGAGAAGAGTTGAGTGATTACATCGTCTTTACATCTCTACTGCAAGCAGACAAGACCTCCTTAAATTCCATCAGTAAAACGACACTGCAAATATACAGGGTCTAAAGCCATCAATAACAACAATTCCTTACATCAAAGGACTGCTCATGGAGTCAAATGCAATGTCTGCAGCTTTCACAGACACCCACGTAAAGGATCACTTCGACAACGAAATATGGATTCCAGGTTATAAACTATTCAGATGCGACAGACTAAACAGGCAACAAGGAGGGGGGTGGGGGTTGGCCTGTACGTCCCCAGTCGCTCATTTGCTCAGAACTACTGAACACCTCAAATGATGTAGTTGAAGTTTTAGCAGTAAAGATCAAAAAACAAAACCTTGTCATTGTGGTTGTATACAAGCCTCCGGATGCAACTTCCCAGCAATTCCAGGAACAGCTTTTGAAAATTGACCACTGGAACTCTTACCCCAAACATCTTGCTCTTGGCTGATTTCAACATGAGACACCTAAAATGGAGGTGTATAACAAATAATGTTTTAGCAGAGATCACCCCAGGAGGCAGCTATGATGAAAATTCACACACACATCGAACTTTTAAATCTATGCACCAAATTCACCTTAAACCAGCAAATAATAGAGCCTACAAGACTAGAAAATACGCTGGACCTCATCTTCACTAACAACGACTAATCTGATACGTAATATACACAATACACTCAGATCACAACATAATAGAGGTTCAGACATGTATGCACAGGGCTCCTGACCAGCAAAATGTGATCAGTTATGACTATGAGGATGCATTCACAAATTCAGCTTCAATAAAAAAAAAACAATGGGAACAAGTCAACCATGTCCTAAATGAAACAAGCTGGGAGGATATCCTAAACAACACGGATCCGAACATTTTTATTTTATGTATTTTATTTAAAAAACACAGACCCAAACTTATGCCTAGAACAGATTAACTCGGTGGCACTCGATGTATGCACAAGGCTTATTCCTCTAAGAAAAAGGAGGAGTAGATGTAAAATAGAAAGAGACAGGCGCTCCCTTTACAGGCGACGGAAAAGAATAACAGAGCGGCTAAAAGAGGTCAATATATCAGAAATGCGCAGGGAGACACTGGTCAAGAAATAGCAAGCATCGAACTTAAGCTAAAAGAATCCTTTAGGAGTCAGGAAATCGCGGGAAGAACTAAAAGCCATAAATGAAATCGAAAGAAACCCAAAGTATTTCTTCTCCTATGCCAAAATCAAAATCGAAACAACGTCCAGTATTGGCCCCACTAAAAAAGATGGTCCTACACAGATGACAGCAAGGAAATGGTGAGCTACTAAAGTCCCAAAAATGACTCAGTTTTTAGCAAGCGCTAACCAGACGAATCGAAGATCAAAATGAATTTTTTATGAGAGAGCCAAAAAATTGTTTAAACACAACCTACCGATGTTATCCTGACCCCAAAAATGACTTCGAACGGGCGATAAATGAAATCCCCGCACCTGCCCCGGGGCCAGACTCAGGAAAATCTGTTTTCATCAAGAACGCAAGAAGCCCCTATCACGACCTTTTCCACCTATGGGGAGGGAGCATGGAAGGGGGTTCGTCCCCATTACAAAAAACAACAGACATACCCCCACCCCAAAAAGGGGGGCAGTAAAGAACAGCAAAGAACTCAGCCCATACACAAACATCCCATATCATAAAAATCCTTTGAAAGGGGTCCTAAAAGAAAGATCACCACCCATCTAGAAACCCACATTTTTAACAACCAGGGCAACATGGGTTTAGAACAGGTCGCCCCTTTCCCTTCTCAACTACTGGACAAACAAAAGGGCCCTAAATGCACTAAAGACAAAAAAATGCAGATGTAATATATACAGACTTTGAAAAAGCCTTCGACAAGTGTGACCGGCGTAATCGCAAAAAATGCGCGCAAAGGAATAACAGGAAAGTTTGGGCGAGGATCATAATTTCCTCACTAACGAACACAAGAGAGTCGTCAAAAGAGTAAAGTCCGAGGGACTACGGGAAAAGCCTGTTCCCCAAGGCACAGTACTAGCTCCCATCTTGTTTTTTCATCCTCATATCCGACATAGAAAAGGATTCAGCCCAAACACCGTGTCTTCCTTTGCAGAGACACCCGAACGCTGACAGTGTCTTCCCTTGCAGACACTGCAAGGCCCCAGCGGACATCAAAACCCAAAACTTTCATGGGGTGCAGAAAACAATAGAAGTTCAACGATGAGAAATTTCAAAATTTCTCAATAGGTAAACAGAGGGAAAAATTAAATCTTCATCAGAGTACAAAACAAATTCCCGGCCACAAAAAAAAGCGAAACACCAACTCAAAACCTGGGGGGATTATGTCGGGGGATCTCACCTTCAAGGACCAAACATTGTTCAATGATCTCTAGAAAAAGACAGGATGGATAATGAAACCTTCAAAAATAGGGAGGCCCAAACCCATGATGACACCTTCAGGTCACTTTTTATCTAGGCTGGAATATTGCTGCCTCTAACACACCTTTTAAGGGAGGTGAAATTTTCCGACCTGAAAATGACAGAGAACTTTTACGCGCGCATAACGGAGATAAAACCCTCAATTTTTGGGAGCGCTTGAGGTTTCTAAACCCTTTTCCCTGGGCCAGGAGGGAGAGATACATGATTATATACACCTGGAAAATCCTAGAGGATAGTACCGAACTTGCACACGAAAATCACTCACTACGAAAGCAAAAAACTGGCAGAACGATGCAGCACCAACCCCCCCAATGAAAAGCAGGGTGTCACTAGCCACGTTAAGAGACCAACAATAAGTGTCAGGGTACCGAGACGTTCAACGGCCGTCCCAGCACACATAAGGGCTTACGCAACAGACCCCTGGCAGTCCTCAAGCTGGCACTGGACAAGCACCTAAAGGCAGTTTTCCTGATCAGCCGGGCTTGGCTCGTAACGTTGGTTTGCGTGCAGTCAGCAGCAACACCAGGTTGATCAGGCGCTGATCCACCAGAGCCTGGTCACAGACCGGGCCGCTGTGGCGTTGACCCCGAAACTCCTCTTCCAGGTAAACTCCAGGTAACAAACAGATACATTAACTAAATCAAAAGTATACAGAGTCAGATTATCGACAAGACAATATAAAATCATCATTATGGAAACACTGCGCCGTGCAGTTTACCTGGAGTTTACCTGGAGAGAGTTCCGGGTCAACGCCCCCGCGGCCCGGTCTGTGACCAGGCCTCCTGGTGGATCAGAGCCTGTCAAAATATACACACTTCATGCATTTGATTGATTGAATCTGCCATGATGCATCAATTCCATTACAAGCAAAATATAAAGTGCGAGTAAACAAAAATACAGAATCCCCTTTACGCATACCCCGTCCTACAAAATCCAATATACACAAAACAAGTGAAAATTACATGCCTCGAAAAAGCAGCAGTTTAACGACCCCCCCCCCCCCCATTACCCCATCCACCAAAATATACATTACACCATTGTTTATATTTAACTTATAAAGTAACCAAACCAATTTTAAACCTAAGAACAAATTATATTAATGACAATAACAGCTCTACGTAGTGACAAAATGCCAACTGTTATCACTAACATTTAAATGTTAGTATCAAAACACATTTTTACAATGTAACAATGTGCGAACATAGCTCACTTGGCGCCTAGGACTCCAACGATTTCTAACAGGTAAATACCATACCAAATACATAACAGTTACCACAATAAATGACTCCCTTGCACCGACAGTAAGCCATGACCCATCCCTCTATACCCTTTCCACCTATTCACATATATATCTTTCCCTACATATACACTAACACACGCGTATATTACACCTACTTGTTACAACTAACAATATTAGCGCACAACAATGACTTAACTATTTCGCATGGATTCAACGCGACCTTAACAAAAAAGACCAACACAGCTGTTTTTAGGTCTATATATATGAAGGAATAACTCCACCAGTTACAGTGCATATAAATCAGTGTTTTGTTATAACATAAAACACTGACAAACCGCCAATAACCCTTACTACATAATGGCAAAGTTTTTTTTTTATATTTATTTAAAACAATACAATACATTAAATAGATAAAAAAACACAGTAACAGTTCTTAACACATAATTACAATGTTCATTGTCAAAAGCACACCGACATTAACTTTGAGGCTGCCACAAACTGTCCCTCTCACCTCTGTGCAATATATCCCAAACAACTATGTTAAGCAAGATTACACAAAACATACTTACAATATGCATTGTTATATTATTAACAAAGACCACCAAGCTACAATATGGCATTTATTTTCACTTGTTATTTATAGCAAATCAAAAAACCGTGGCAGACAATGTCAGTACACCACACAAAAAACAAACAAAAAACATTTTAAACATATGATATAGCGAAATTCTGCCGTAGTAAACATACCGACTACAAAACAGAAACGTCGGAGTCATTATCAAACATGTAGGAATAAATCCTATAATCTGTCTATTATTATGTACATACACATGCACATAACACCTACATGTATGTAACCATGTCTTCTTCCCGAATCAGACTAGATATACTAGAAAGAAATACGCAAAAAGACTTATCACTAAATAAACTGGACCTAAAACTATAATATGGTAACATCCATAACAAAGTTGGCAGACATGTCTGGTAACAACACAAAATACATTTTAACCTTTAAATATAACAAAATACTACCTTGATCAATAACCCACGCCAGTTTATGAAAAAAAGAGAAGAAACTTACCGACATCCCAACAATCAGTCGGAATATATAAAACATGTAATAATAAGTCCTACAGCTCATATATATGTATACAAATACACAATGCATATACACACATAACGCTGTGAGTGCACGCGTTCGGACATAACAAACTGATTATACATAGAAATATAAACGCTAATGACTAGTCACCAAATAACAATAGAACAATAAATAACATTTCAATAAGATAACTATACCTAAGACATTGATTCTCACAACACACCACACACACACACACACACAACACACACACACACACACACACAACACACACACACACACACTACACACACACACACACACACGACACACACACAACAAAGTTTAACATGTTACTCGATGTAAACACAATTTATTGAATATGACCTTTTCCATACAAAATGAAGGGTATCTATAAACCCCAGAAAAAAATAGCTTTATATATTTTCGTATCTAGTTCATAATGTACCCCTTCAATATGAAATAAAAAAGATACGTAAGGGGGGGGTGACAAGGATAACCTCGATCACATATCAAAAGAATAAACAACCTTCACATATACATATAAATATAAACCCCCTATGCAAAATGTTTCTGATAACAAAAAAGGAAACAGAGAGGTCACATACAACTGTTTACTCTGTGATTTTACAAAATCATAATCTAATACCATCCGGTGCCCCCCGACGGCTCCCTGCAAATAAACTTACCCACATCAAACTACCTTGCCAACCAATCTACCTTCCTCATCAGGCTTCCCAATCACTGACTCCAAGTAGAGGACACACCACTGAAGAGACCAACCCCTTGCCCTCCACCCCCCATCGCCAAACGGAGATAGACGTTGAACAGTTAGTTTCACGATATCCCTCCGGAAAACTATTTAGCCCAACCTTCCCCATATAATATTTATTCCTACAAACGCTGTCCTAATAAAAACAACGCCGTTAATCGCCTTTATCCTAATATTTCCCTCCACCTCCCTCATCGCCCCCAAGAAAATACAAGTCATCAACTATTACGTATCTAATGGCCCTTCAACCTCTTTGGGCCACCCCTCCTATATCTAACATCAAAGCCCTAAGGGGTGATATCTGTCCCCCCCCCCCCAATAACAAGAAAACCCTCCTCAACCACAACCTTAACCACCTCCAAATTCAAACTAAAATATACCAGAAAAGCCGTTTCAACTTCCCCACAAAAACCGACATGACCCCTCTCTCCGACAAAAACCCATTTGTCTTAGCACCTCCTTTCGATGCTAATCCCCAATCAGAAATGCTATTTACTAATTCCCTCCGCTCTGCCCTGTATTCTTAATTTACAAAATTTCCACCCATACACTCGCCAATCATTGTGGGATACACTGCCCATCCCTTGGCATATATTCCATACGACGACCACACCCACCCACCGTTTTACCCTTTAGTTTTTTAACATTTCGTACCTTTCTAACATAAACATCAACAATCCTCACACTCGACTAAGTCCCTGCCACCCCACCATTTGCGGATATCCCCCTCACCTCCCCCCACCCGAAACCCCTTTCCCCCCCTGCCCGAATATAACCTCTGCTTCACATACAGTGCCTTCACCCTAGATCCAAATGCCAACAATCCCAATCCTCCCTCCCTGTCTAACGCAGTCCATTACCTACAACTTTGCCCACCATGCCCTCCCCCCCAAAACCCCACACATACTTATACTCTTCTTTGTAATTCCCACAATTTCCTGACTTCTAAGTGAAAAATTTCCGCCACTCCGCCACTCCTTACTATAAATCAGCGTATTTTACACCACAAAACACCTTTGATGCAAGGTTTACATTCCCCGGCCCTTAAACTCCGAGCCTTCTCATCTCTGTCCATTATCCATTTCTGAATTAACCCTTCTGCTCGTCCTGTACACTGCCAATACAAAATCCCCACAAATCTTTAGGCCTTTCTACAGTTTTATCCAGCCAAACTCTTTTCCCCCAATGTCCCGCCTACCCAAGCTCTACCACCTCCTCCAGCACCTGTGATTTCTGTTTATAAACTCTCAAACCCAGTAGCATTCCCAAAAAATCTCAATTTCCCTTCCCATTTTACTAAAGTCTTTTCTATCTCAATACGTAAACATTTGTATCATCTACATAACCAACAATATTCCCACAAAAGCCTCCCACTCTCCCACCCCATTCTTCTCCCACCCACCTATCAAACCCAAACATAGAAAATGATTCTGCATGCCACGCAAAGAGAATATGGGAGAGTGGACACCCCTGCCTTAAAACCCCTCCCCATGGCTTACATGACTATACCCAACCTTCCATTTACCTGTACTCTCATTGATGCATCCGCAAACAATGTCCTCACACATCTAACCACCCTCCCAGTCCAAAACCATTTCTCACCATACTCTCAATCAAAAACTCCCTATCCGACATAATCATATATCTTTCTCCCATCCAGACCAAGAAAACCTCCCTTACTACAACCTCTCAAGGAAAACCCGAGAATACGTCCATGACCTACCCGCATACTCCTCCCAGGGATACCAAACTGTCCCCCATGTATCACCGACCCCATGACTCTTCTTCAATCTGTTACCCAAAATTTTTGCAAAAAAAACTTGTCATCTGCGCACATCAATAATTGGCTAGCGTAAGCACTCAACTCTCTTCCCCCCCCACAGCTTTGGCACCAAACTATAACACCCTACTTTGCAGAGTGCCCCAACTTCCACTAGTTAACAAATGATCCAATACCCTAACAAAACACTGCCTAATGCACCCCCAATGTTCTCTGTAAAAATCATTCGGTAATACCGTCTATACCTGGTGTTTTCTTCCCCGTATTCATCCCCGAAAACTGCCTCTTCCACTCAACCTCACTTATACAAACCTACTAATACCACTCAATCTTCTCACTTAAAACACTATGGAACCCCTCATCAAAAATACCCACCAGGAGCCCCCCTCCCTCCAACTCCATTTCTCCCTAAACCAACTATCAGCATAGAGACACATACTTTCCGTTTTGGATAGGACCCACCCTCTGTATACCCTCCCACCCCAGGGCTTGTCTCCAATTAGAAAAATGATGTTTACTCTACTGTCGGTCCCGAAAATTTACGTAGAAACAAAAAACCCGGGACGGCTTATCCCCCCCACAATACTCCTGCTAACCCGCTCTAACCCTAATTGCATCAAACCTATCATTGTGTAATTAAGCTATTCTACTCCGCAGACTGTCCATTATCATCCCTCCTACCACTTCCCCAACATAACAGTCCTGCAACTGTCCACCTAGATAAATTTTGCAACCCAAAACTCCACCCCCCCCCCCCGGACGCCTCTTCTCGTCCCCCTTACCTTAAAAAAATTTCGCATTCCAGGTTTAGGCCTCTTATCCACGCAATCTAACAGATCTAATCTCCCTGTCCCTAGCCTCCCAAAAATGCAACCACCAAATACTGAAAAAAGGCCCCTCCCCTCCTCCTTAAGAAGCTTACATTTAATTTCCAGTACCCCAGAATAAATACGCACCACGCCATCCCACATCAAATCTGCTATTACTGCCCTGTTATCAGAAACCCCCACGTCAAGGGTTTTGCACCCTCACAACGTCCTATTCCCTGCTTAATATAGAATTCTGTCCCAATCGCGCGCTTCATCATATCCCTACGGACGAACGAGTTGCTTCCCTAGGTAATCACCCCCTTCCCCACCACATCAACAACCCCAATATCTCGCATACATCCCTCAAACACTCAACACACAACCCGCCCCTCTCGTTCGACATCACCACTCCGAATCACACAATTTCCAATCACTTCCGATTACTGTTATAGCAGGCAAACCTCTCAAGTGATACATCAGTTACCTCCCTGACAAAATCCCCTACTTTTAACCTGAGATTACTAGTGCTGGCATGTAAACTCCTACGAAACTTGCTCGACTCACACCCATACACCATCCACCCTCACGACCCTCCCCCCCCCTCTTCCACCGAACACGCAAGGGCTGGTCTCCTCTGTCGCCACTAGCTACCCCACCTTTCAATTGCAAAACCACTGGTAACATACCATCCGATATCCTATTAACCTCAACACACAACCAGACCAGCCCTATGATATTCCTCTTTGCAAAAAGCAAATGTCAACATCAAACCGCCAGTAAAAACCACTCCAACCAAACGTTTCCTTAACCTCAGTCTTAAGTCCATTAACATTAAGCGTGACACTTCTGAAAAATTTAAGAAGGGCGGCTTTCCCCTAATTGCCGCTGGGATTTACTCCCCCTCTGCACTTTTCAACATTAACGTAATTCCCTTACAACTCGAGCTTATCCTGTGCCAGTCACACTCCTACCTCCCTCTGACCCACTGTGCAACTCAGGTGCACCTCTACCACTATGTGGCATCGGCTCCCACAACCGCTGCCCATGAATTCTCCCGGCCTCTGCCCCGGGGTAATAACCTCGTCTATCTCTGATGCCGCAGTTCTTTCCTAGAACTACCACTTACCATATCTCACCCTCAGACGAATCCCCTCCTGGTGTACCATCCACGGCCACCACAATGCTCCAGCCTTTTTTTTACTCAAGAGTCTTTTCTCCACAATTTGTTTGTCCCTCCAGCGCTCCAACTTCACATAAACTGAGGACCCTACTCACCGGGTCTCCTCCCATCCAAATAATCCTTGATCACATCTGCCAGTAAACCCTCCGAGTCGAAAAGCTTCCTGGACAAAAGACTCCTCAATATCACCTCGACTCCCCCCCTACTCCCCTGGGAGAGTGACACAAACGTCTCCGCCTCTGCCAACCTCCCGGTCGAGCCTCGTCGCCTTTCCAGAGATCAGGCCGTCCGTCCTCCCGAGGCAACAGAGCCAGGCACCAAAAATCACACGACGTTGAATCACAATCGGTGCGGCGTTTCCAGAATTCAAGAGCCCTGCTCCTAGGAACACTGGCTGCCATGTGCTCATAAGAGCAACACAGATGACATTTTTTTCCTCTGACCCGCAAAGTAACACATAAACCTGTGTTCACAACCGTCCGCATCGTTACATAGGATGTGTATAGGCCTTGTTAAGACATTTTAAGGGAGTAAGAACCTTCCGGCATTCCTTCATATGGACCATCCTCCATACCCCCATGGTTTAGCCAGTATGCACTGTCCCATAAACTCGAAAAAAATCTCCTGTAGGCCATACCCGTGCCTCGAAGGGTACATTCCGTACCTTCACCCATGTGAAGTAACTTAGTAAAACATCATGTAACGACAAACATCCATCGCTTGAATTCACACTCATTCGTTGTTCCTGGTAAACTGCTCGACAATTCTTGTTTAGAAGCCGGCTCATAGAATATTTCCACGCAGATTCTTGTCAAACCATTAAGAAGCGACGCCCATATAATTCCTCGTTGAGGGGATACCAAATGTAATCCCTGAATGATGTTAGGGAGAAGTACGTTTCATCATATCTCCACTTAACGTACCACGAACCAGCTCTATGCAGATAGTGTTTACTCTCCGTACTGTATGTTCAGCCATTTTGATATCCCAAAATGAGCAGTGCACGTCCTCACTACTCAATGGTTGTTGATGTACTGTGGTAGCTCGCCTGAAGACAGCAGAGGGGTGCAGAGCACAACTGCACTCCACCGTGGTCAGGCAGCGAATCTCACGCGTACATTACACGTAACTTGTACAACTAACAATATGTAGCGCACACAATGACTTAAAATGTTCGTCATGATTCAAACACCTTATCATAAAATGACCAACACAGCTGTTTTAGGTTTCATATATATGAAGGAATAACTCCATCCAGTTACAGTGCATATAAATCAGTGTTTTGTTATAACATAAAACAGTGACAACCGCCAGATATCCTTACAACATAATGCAAAGGTTGATTAATACGTGATAACAGAGTCCTCTACAAAATCCAGGTATCCCCGGGTGCACAGGACAAGCATAAGCAAGGTACATTAAATGGAACAATACATGTAAAGCATACAGTTCAATAGAGACTCCATAACACTACAATGGAAACTAATCATACAAAAGCAGACATGTGGATTATTGCAATTTAGATTAACCAAACAACCAACGTTGCAACTATATCAATTGGCGAAACCAATGCTCATCCACACCAATAACATACCAGAACCAACCCACTTCTTCCCCCCCTTCCACCCTTATCATACTACTGCTCAGTCCACTTTCACGCCAGATCATCGCTGTCCACCAGCCCCTTACCGTCCCGTTCCAGTTAATCCGCGAAGTTTTATCACCGTCATATCGTGATACCCTTCAGGAAAAAACGCAATCCACCTACTACCATAGACGCTTCTGTTTGTGCACATTTTTCTGTAAAACCGTGCAGCCAACGTCCCAATCCTACCAGTGCCCCGCACCTCACGCATTCCCCAGGACATGTACAAATAGTCGACGATGATATACCTTAACGCTCGTGCCACATCCTGTGTCACCCCATCCACGTCAAGGAGTAACGCCCCTAACATAGCCACCCTTCCCCCTCCCAACGTCCCGAAAACACCTCGCATCCACAACCTTATCTCTTCTAGGGATGGACAAAAATACACTGCATGAAAAGCTGTTTCTTCATCACCACAATGTACGCAGGTTGCATCCTCAACAAAACCCATTTTCCATAACATTACCTTAGACGCTAGGATCCCCATCATAAATCTATACACCACCTCCCGCGCCTTGGCTGGTATATGAAGCCGTCGGAATTCCTCCCAAATTACCTTCCAATTATACGTGGGATAAATCTCCACCCCTGACAATGCCTCTTGCCGAAATCCTACATTCACCAGCCTTCCTACATGCATACCACGGACATCCCTCACTTTTAACATGAATCGCAGCAAGTCTTCACACGCCTCTAGTTCCTTTCCACGCCACCAGCATCCTCTAGTCCCTCCTAGTCTCAAGTAACACGCCCATACATATATTGCTCTCACCCTAGGTCCCAAAGCATGCAAACCTAAACCCCCCACTCGTACTCCAGACATTACCACCTCACGTCCCAACCACGCCCGTCCATATCCCCACACATACCTCAACGCCCTCCTCTGTATCTCCGTTACGTCACAGGTCCTCAAAGGGTAAACAGCTACCACTCCCCAGATTTTACTATACACAAGCGAATTCACGATCATCACCCATTGGTGCAACGAGGAATCCCCAGCTCGTAGTCCATGTAATCTACCCAGCACCTTGTCCCTTACCACCACTAAATTAACCTCCCTGCTTGCCTGTTTGTCCGCTAAATATGTAATCCCACAAATCCTAATCCTATCCACACATGTCCATCCAAACCCCTCGCCCATTCTCCCGCCCACCCAGCTCCCCACCTCTAGCAACATCGACTTATACCTGTTAACCCTCATACCTGTTGTGACCCCAAACTTTTTGATGACCTCACCCACATAGATGAAATCCTCCCGTGCACTAATCAAAACCATTGTATCATCCACATACCCCACTATTCGTCCCCCCTGACTGATTATCACACCCCCTCCTCCACCCGTGATCCATCAGCTCATATTCATATTATGGAACGTACAAGACATAATGTGGTCCTAGCATATGCAACATGTGGGGATGTCCAGAGGGGGTAGGTATAGATGGGTGGGGGGAGGGAGCAACATGATTGAGATCATGTTGAGAGGGATAACATTAATTTTTTTTTTATTTAAAGTATACAGTATACATGCATATCACACATTGACGTAACCACAATACATGAAACCATTTATAAGAAAACATCCTTATAACTAACGGATGACAACCTACCCCTGAACATACATAATAAAATTGCTACTAGCCAAACCTGACATTTGTATTCATATCTTGTATGAAAACTGTATATACAAAAGTTTTTATATATAAACTAATGCTTTGGCCTCTTACTTTACATACTTTGTAATATTAGCATTTTATGTACCTAAACATTCCATAGCTATTCATCCCCTAATTTTGTATGTTTTATTTAGAGCACGGGTATACAATACATATGTAATCATACATGATTGACTGAAATCACTAAACATGAAGCTATATATAAGAAATACACCATCCTTGTAACTAAACGATTTACTACCCACACCTGAATATACATAACAAAAATTGCTACAAAACTTGCATGTATAAACTCTGTATATGTAACTGTAAACCATACAAGAAAAACTTGCATCAAGAACATAGTACTTAACAAAAACAGTACCAGGGTTGTGACCTAAATTAATATAAACTTTAAATGTACCAAAACCAAACATAATAAATTTTTACATAAAACAAAGTGACATTAAACAATAAGTTGATATATGCCTCCTCTCACCACACACAAGGTACACAGTATGAACAGTTTGAAAAATAACCCCGTAATCCGTATATGTGTATATAATCCTATCTCATTAACCTCCAATCAGAGATGAACCCTTAATAGGGCAACGTTAAATGCTGTCTCCTATAACAAAACATTCTGTTACACCCCCCCTCTTCTCTCTCATTTAGGCAACCACCACTGTCTCTCGGCAGCATACAGTTCCCTGTCACTCAGTCTCCCAGCTGTACATTAGCATATAAGCCTGTCACATCGCAACAGTATCTCAATCACAACAAACCACACCCAAGCATTCTTACTGCATACATGCATACAATACCTCCAAGCAATAATATATACCTCAACCCTCTGACAGAGGTGTGATGGTAAGTGACCAAGCATAGCAAGGCGTTATATACACAGAGGGCAATACAGTCATCCCATGGGACACGCATGCAAAGATATAAACCTAAAGTCTCCACTATCAAACTGGATCACACACTTAATCCAGCTAGCATCACACGTACCTCCTAACACCTACTAACACACTGAACCTTCCCTCGTTTCCATCTAAGCCATACACCACACAACCACACACACACACACACACACACACACACACACACACACACACACACACACACACACACACACACACACACATACACACAATCACAAGGAGATTGACTGGGAAAACCTGGAGCCCCATGGGGGTCCCGAAACATGGAGAGCCAAGATGATGGATGTGGTACTGGAAAACCTCATGCATCAACGTGTTAGAGACACTACCAGAGAGAGAGGAGAGGATAAACCAGCAAGGTTGGACCTTGTATTCACCATGAGTAGTTCGGACATCGAGGGTATCATGTATGAAAGGCCCCTGGGAGCTAGTGATCATGTGGTTCTGTGCTTTGACTACATAGTTGAGCTCCAAGTGGAGAGAGTAGCAGGAATAGGCTGGGAAAAACCAAACTACAAAAGGGGGAACTACTCAGGCATGAGGAACTTCCTTCAAGACATTCAGTGGGAGAGGGAACTGACAGGAAAACCAGTACAAGAAATGATGGACTATGTAGCAACAAAATGCAAGGAGGCAGAGGAGAGGTTTGTTCCCAAGGGAAACAGAAATAATGGGAAG
Organism: Cherax quadricarinatus; assembly: GCF_026875155.1. NCBI lineage: Eukaryota > Metazoa > Arthropoda > Malacostraca > Decapoda > Parastacidae > Cherax > Cherax quadricarinatus. Next base: position 21,193,426 of record NC_069487.1, on the reverse strand, counting down.
AACAGAACGAGTCCTTGGTTCACCCAAAGGTGTAGGGAGGCAAAAACTAGGTGTACTAGAGAATGGAAAAGGTACAGAAGACAGAGAACTCAGGAAAATAAAGAAATCAGCCGAAGAGCCAGAAACGAATATGCACAGATAAGAAGGGAGGCTCAGAGACAATATGAAAATGACATAGCATCAAAAGTAAAGACTAACCCAAAGCTGTTGTACAGCCACATCAGGAGGAAAACAACAGTCAAGGACCAGGTAATCAGACTGAGGAAGGGTGATGGGGAATTCACAAGAAACGACCGAGAGGTATGTCAGGAGCTCAACACAAGATTTAAAGAGGTATTTACAGTGGAAACCAGTAGGACTCCAAGAAATCAGAACAGGGGGGCACACCAGCAAGTGCTGGATGAGGTACATATAACCAAGGAGGAGGTGAAGAAGCTGCTATGCGAACTTGACACCTCAAAGGCGGTGGGACCAGACAACATCTCTCCATGGGTCCTTAAAGAGGGAGCAGAGATATTGTGTGAGCCATTAACAAAGATCTTCAACACATCATTTGAAACTGGCAACTCCCTGAGGTATGGAAAATGGCAAATGTAGTCCCAATTTTTAAAAAGGGAGACAGACATGAGGCACTAAACTACAGACCTGTATCACTAACGTGTATAGTATGCAAGGTCATGGAGAAGATCAACAGGAGGAGAGTGGTGGGGCACCTGGAAAGAAACAAGTGTATAATTGACAACCAGCACGGTTTCAGGGAAGGAAAATCCTGTGTCACAAACCTACTAGAGTTTTATGACAAGGTGACAGAAGTAAGACAAGAGAGAGAGGGGTGGATCGACTGCGTATTTTTGGACTGCAAGAAGGCTTTCGACACAGTTCCTCACAAGAGGTTACTGCAAGAGCTAGAGGACCAGGCACACATAACAGGAAAGGCACTGCAATGGATCAGAGAATATCTGACAGGGAGGCAACAACGAGTCATGGTACGCGACGAGGTGTCAGAGTGGGCGCCTGTGACAAGCGGGGTTCCACAGGGGTCAGTCCTAGGACCTGTGCTGTTCTTGGTATACGTGAACGACATAACGGAAGGGATAGACTCAGGTGGCCCGGTGGCCTGGTGGCTAAAGCTCCCGCTTCACACACGGAGGGCCCGGGTTCGATTCCCGGCGGGTGGAAACATTTCGACACGTTTCCTTACACCTGTTGTCCTGTTCACCTAGCAGCAAATAGGTACCTGGGTGTTAGTCGACTGGTGTGGGTCGCATCCTGGGGGACAAGATTAAGGACCCCAATGGAAATAAGTTAGACAGTCCTCGATGACGCACTGACTTTCTTGGGTTATCCTGGGTGGCTAACCCTCCGGGGTTAAAAATCCGAACGAAATCTTATCTTATCTTATCTTAAGTGTCCTTGTTTGCAGACGATGTGAAGTTAATGAGAAGAATCGAATCGGACGAGGATCAGGCAGGACTACAAAGAGACCTGGACAGGCTACAAGCCTGGTCCAGCAACTGGCTCCTTGAATTTAACCCTGCCAAATACAAAAGTCATGAAGATTGGGGAAGGGCAAAGAAGACCGCAGACACAATATAGTTTAGATGGCCAAAGACTGCAAACCTCACTCAAGGAAAAAGATCTGGGGGTGAGTATAACACCGAGCATATCTCCTGAGGCGCACATCAATCAGATAACTGCTGCAGCATACGGGTGCCTGGCAAACCTACGGATAGCGTTCCGATACCTCAGTAAGGATTCGTTTAAGACTCTGTACACCATCTACGTCAGGCCCATACTTGAGTATGCAGCACCAGTTTGGAATCCACACCTAGTCAAGCACGTCAAGAAATTAGAGAAAGTGCAAAGGTTTGCAACAAGACTAGTCCCAGAGCTACGGGGATTGTCCTATGAAGAAAGGTTGAGGGAAATCGGCCTGACGACACTGGAGGCCAGGAGGGTCAGGGGAGACATGATAACGACATATAAAATACTGCGCGGAATAGACGAGGTGGACAAAGACGGGATGTTCCAGAGATGGGACACAGACACAAGAGGTCACAATTGGAAGTTGAAGACTCAGATGAATCAAAGGGATGTTAGGAAGTATTTCTTCAGTCATAGAGTAGTCAGGCCATGGAATAGCCTAGAAAGCGATGTGGTGGAGGCAGGAACCATACATAGTTTTAAGGCGAGGTATGATAGAGCTCATGGGACAGGGAGAGAGAGGACCTAGTAGCAATCAGCGAAGAGGCGGGGCCAGGAGCTGTGACTCGACCCCTGCAACCACAAATAGGTGAGTACACACACACACACTCCCGACGGCAAGCCCATTGAAACCCCGGATGACATTCCCAATCCTTGCCCCAGCCATGACAACCCCCCTTCCACTACAAAGCGAGTAAGATCCCAATAGTTAAACTACGATAACCTACGGGGAAGGCTCCCTCCCACCGCGATCCATATATTTCCCTGTTCCTGCAAACCATCCTATAAAAAGTAGCTGCCAGTACCCGTTTCCTTGCCACCCAATCCCATACCCCACGACACGTACACGAAATCTACCATTAAATATACCAATGCATGTTGTGTACTCTCTGGCACCCCTCCCACATCCAAAACGAGCGCTCTCAACACCGGTATGCCCCCCCTCCCACTAGCCTCACAATCCTACTCATCCAATCCCTAACATTCCCCAAACATTCGCAAAAATACACAGCATGATATGCCGTATCCTCGCCACCACACACTCCACACCCACTCTCCTCTACTATTCGCCTCACCTGCAGGACCACTCCTAATGGCAAAATGCCATGCAGGAAACGGAACATAACCTCCCACACCCGAGGTCTGAGCTTCAACTTACGAAAACGACACCAAATATCTCCCCATCCATACATGGGGCATATTCCCTCCACCAGCACCACCACCCAGCTCCCAATTACTCTCGCCAAAACCCCTATGCGAATCTTGCCAGGCTCCCGTAGGACCATGAGGGTACGCAGCACCTCCTCACATTCCCTCAACTCTGCATCCACATACCACCTCTGCTCTCCCTCATACAGAAGCTTTAACCCCCCCCACACCCGACCCGTAAATATTCCCTTCGTAAGAAAACACATTTTACCCAACGCCGTAGATCCAATAACCCTAACCCCCCCTGACGTACCGGCAGCATTACCACCTCCCTCCTCAGCCAATCACACCCAGAACTCCATGTAAATCTAAACACCTGCTTTAAAATTCTCGTAATTTTCTGCCCCGTTAAGGGGTAAACTGCCGCCACATGCCAAACCTTACTGTATAGTAACGTGTTTACCACGATGGCCCTCTGCAACAATGTCAAATGATACGGGCACAAACTCCCCAATCTATGCTGCACCCGTTCCACAATACGCTCTGAGTTCACCTCTCTCGACCGCACTTGATTCTCCATAAAACACTATTCCATTATCTTTAAGCTATCCACCACCCTCCACTCCACACCAGCATCCCAATCCCCCTGCCAGTTCCAATTTCCCAACTTTAAGAAGCAAGATTTCTCCACATTAACCCTCATCCCCGAAGCCTCCCCAAACATACGAATGACCTCTCCCACCTCTCTCAAACTATTTCCCTCCCGCACAAGTACCATCGTATCGTCGACATATCCTACAATCCCCGGCCCACACCCGACCTCCCCTGTCCCCACCCCCCTCACAGATACGTGCCTCAATGAGTCTGTAAAAAGGGTCTTGAACACAGGCAAACAGGATTTGAGATAGTGGGCATCCTTGCCTGAGACCCTGCCCCATACACACTGCTTCCCCTATGCTACCATTAATTTGCACACGCACCCGCACCCCTCGATACAATGTCTCCACCCATTCCACAACCTCTTCCCCAAATCCCTGCTTTAGAAGGATCTGCCGCAACGCCTCCTGTTCCACACGGTCATAAGCTCCCTGCCAATCCAAAGCAAGTAAGCCCCACCTTTGCCCCCCAAACCCTCTACAAACCCCTTAAGACGTCCGTGACCCTCGACCATAGATCTGCCAGGCAACCCATATTGCCCTCCAGATACGACATGCCCCACGACACATTTCAGGCGATTTCCCAGTATTTTCGCAAACAATTTGTAATCCGCACAAAGTAAAGATATCGCCCGATAATCCTTGAGGGTATTCTGGACCTCTCCCTTTGGGACCAGAACAACCACTGCTGTGGCTTGCAACCCCCCAACACCCCCTTCTCCTTCATGATATTCATCAACTCAACCAGGAATCCACACATTAACTTCCAATTCTACAGGTAAAATTCACAGGGTAATCCATCAATCCCCGGAGCCTTTCCCATACACATACTCACTAATGCCCGTCAAACCTCGCCCTCATCTATCTTCCCACCCAGCGCTACTCGATCACTACGCCCCAATGAACATGGCACTATCTCACAGACACTATGCAATGCTGCACCTCCCACTACACTACGTCCCAAATACTGCTCATACCATGCATCTGCATAACCACTCATTCCCTCAGTCGTCCTCAACACTTGCCCCTCACGATAATCCCCCACTTCAGAGTGGACGATTAACCTACCAACCTCTGTGGCCGTCTGACGTCGCTGCTGACCTCATAAAACACACGCCGACGGTCGATCGCCCCATAACACCTCCTCAACCCCCTCTGCACATGCACCACATTAAACCGCTCATTTTGCAGCTCACGAATCCTTCCCTTCAACGTTTCTATCTCCTCTACAGGATATACTCCCCCGTGCCCACCTCTCCCATAGCAATCCCTCAACCTACCCTCTAGGTGCTGAAGGAGCCCATACGATTGTTGCATCATGCGTTTCCCCTCCCTCACATAAAACTTACATATTCGTGCCTTAGCCACCCCGTCCCACCACCCCAGTAAATCCTCTATGCCCCGCCATTCCTCACTGAGCTCTGCCCACAATGTCTCAAATCCTCCCTGCCCCTCCTCATTACTCAGGATCCTCATGTTTAGTTTCCAATAACTCTTCCACCTCCTGGCCAGCCCATCCCACCCCAGGTCTACCACGACTGCCCTGTGCCCTGTGATCTGAATATTCCACCTCCACCATACGCAAGGACTCCACTCTAACCCGCTTTGTGATGTACACCCGATCTAGCATCGCCGCATATCCTTGTCTAACAAAAGCATGCTCCACCTCCCAAGCCCCACCCCCAAATACGTCACGTAGACACACATCTCTCAGAAGATCACTAGGACAGTGGAAAAATGCCCTGCCCCACGCGGCTCAACGTCTGCCCTGCGAATAACACAATTCCAATCCCCTCCCACAATAGCAACAGGTGGTAAAGAACGGAAAAAATAAACGAGCTCATTCCTCACAAAATCCGGTTTCAGACGTGCATCACTCTCTGTGGGTGCGTACACACACACTAACGCCGCTCGCTCGCCCATCCACCATCCATCCACTCTGATAATACGCCCTTTGCCCCCCCTTCACTTCTACTAACCACAAATGTGCATGCCTCCCGGAGTAGGACTCCCACCCCTCCCTTCAAGTGTCCCGTCTGCATCACAAAAGTCTTATAACCATTCACCTCCAATACATGCCCCACCTTGATATTGTGCTCTTGCACAAATACAACATCCACTCTATGCAGGCACAAGAAACTTGCAAACCATGCACGCTTCACATCCTGGCACAAACCATTAATGTTAACTGTCATACACCTTAGGCCAGCGGTGGTTTCTTCCCCCTGTGCTTTGACACCTTCCTCACAACGCCACCATGTCCTTTCAGACCTCCTTTATGCATGTCCCTACTGGCAGCCCTAACCCCTCCCCGGTCCAGCTCCGGGTCCAAAGTCCCCGAGGGACCACCACCATCCTCCTCCACCACCACCACCTTGCCAGTCCTCTGTGCTGGAGTCAGGAGATCATCTGAATCTGATGTCACAGCCTCACGCTTGCGTGCGACTCCACCTGTTCCCATCCTCACCTCCTGTGACACCTCACGGTGAACCTCCACCTCCACCATATGTCTGACCTTCCCACCCTCTGGGCACAGTGCCCCGTGAGACACCACCAAGTCGATGGGCTCAGTTTGCTGTCCACACAGATCTGCAGCATTCCTCACATCAGCCCTCGTCACCAACTCGCCCTCCCCATCAGACTGGGGAAACAGCGAGGTGAGCACATTCTCCAGGACCTCGTCAATGGCTTCCTCCGCCGAACCATGCCGTCCCCCACCATCAGGCAAAATGGGTCCCACAGGGCCCCCAGCCACAGGGGCCGTCAGGTCCGCACCCGCCACTGCCTCTGCTTCCTCCACCTCCTCACTCCACAGACGACCAGGCCCACGTCCTTCTTGTATCTCTAGAGCACGTCCAACTTGCCCAGGTTCCCCTGTGGCAGTACATTCAACACCATGGAGTCGAGTCTGTTGTTCACAATATGCAGCAATGTGATCATAACCACCACAATGCCTGCATGTCCTGCGTTGCCCAGCATAGGACACCATGAGCTGAGTCCTGAAGGCCTCCAATATAACATATGATGGTATGGAGTGCCGTATCGTCATTTTCAGTGAAAACGTGCCCTCTGGGTATCCCACATATGCACCTTCCACCCACTTGCCGGGCTGTGCCAGGTGAACGGTCCCGTAGTCCTTAAAAACATTGCGTATGTCCGTTTCATCAGCCTCAAACAGTACATTTCGCACTCTAACCTATGTATAGTGCCTGGAGACGTCATGAAGGCGGACACTCACCATAGAATTGACGTCCACTCGAACATCCTGGTATTTCTCTACCAGCCGCTCGTAGACGCCGGTGTTCAACAACTTAACAAACACCTTGTATGCACCATTAAGTGCTACACCATACAATTCTTCATCCTGAATACCATACGTATCCCGGATGATTAATGGCAACAACACAGGAGCAGCTTGCGGTGAAATTGCCCCGCGAACCAGCTGGATGCCCACAGAATTTACCCTCCTCCTTACACTCAGCGCCATATTGGAAAAAAACAGGAAGTCGTCCAATCGCCGAGAAAGGGTAGCAGGCATACGTCTGCTAACACCAACAGACGAGCAGAGAATGTTGAATTACCCTATAACATTAATTAATATGTATGGTGAGAGGTTAAAATTTTTCTTCCTGTGAGGTTAGGCACTCAATAAAATGATTGCTGTTTGTTTATATGATGTGGACGGATCTTGTTACTGTAATTTGGCTACAGGAAATTCTTTATAACCAATGTTCGAAATCAGACTGTTACATGTTTACATAATGCGCTTATTGTATTTGCAGTTTGTTTTGTAAGCCATGAGGCAGTTATAACCTTTACCATTTTAAGGCTTAGGTACAGATGTACCTGGAGTTTACCTGGAGTTTACCAGGAGAGAGTTCCGGGGGTCAACGCCCCCGCGGCCCGGTCTGTGACCAGGCCTCCTGGTGGATCAGAGCCTGATCAACCAGGCTGTTACTGCTGGCTGCACGCAAACCAATGTACGAGCCACAGCCCAGCTGGTCAGGAACCGACTTTAGGTGCTTGTCCACTGCCAGCTTAAAGACTGCCAGGGGTCTGTTGGTAATCCCCCTTATGTATGCTGGGAGGCAGTTGAACAGTCTCGGGCCCCTGACACTTATTGTATGGTCTCTTAACGTGCTAGTGACACCCCTGCTTTTCATTGGGGGGATGTTGCATCGTCTGCCAAGTCTTTTGCTTTCGTAGTGAGTGATTTTCGTGTGCAAGTTCGGTTCTAGTCCCTCTAGGATTTTCCAGGTGTATATAATCATGTATCTCTCCCGCCTGCGTTCCAGGGAATACAGTTTTAGGAACCTCAAGCGCTCCCAGTAATTGAGGTGTTTTATCTCCGTTATGCACGCCGTGAAGGTTCTCTGTACATTCTCTAGGTCAGCAATTTCACCTGCCTTGAAAGGTGCTGTTAGTGAGCAGCAATATTCCAGCCTAGATAGAACAAGTGACCTGAAGAGTGTCATCATGGGCTTGGCCTCCCTAGTTTTGAAGGTTCTCATTATCCATCCTGTCATTTTTCTAGCAGATGCGATTGATACAATGTTATGGTCCTTGAAGGTGAGATCCTCCGACATGATCACTCCAGGTCTTTGACGTTGGTGTTTCGCTCTATTTTGTGGTCAGAATTTGTTTTGTACTCTGATGAAGATTTAATTTCCTCGTGTTTACCATATCTGAGTAATTGAAATTTCTCATCGTTGAACTTCATATTGTTTTCTGCAGCCCACTGAAAGATTCGGTTGATGTCCGCCTGGAGCCTTGCAGTGTCTGCAATGGAAGACACTGTCATGCAGATTCGGGTGTCATCTGCAAAGGAAGACACGGTGCTGTGGCTGACATCCTTGTCTATGTCGGATATGAGGATGAGGAACAAGATGGGAGCGAGTACTGTGCCTTGTGGAACAGAGCTTTTCACCGTAGCTGCCTCGGACTTTACTCTGTTGACGACTACTCTCTGTGTTCTGTTAGTGAGGAAATTATAGATCCATCGACAGACTTTTCCTGTTATTCCTTTAGCACGCATTTTGTGCGCTATTACGCCATGGTCACACTTGTCAAAGGCTTTTGCAAAATCTGTATATATTACATCTGCATTTTTTTATCTTCTAGTGCATTTAGGACCTTGTCGTAGTGATCCAATAGTTGAGACAGACAGGAGCGACCTGTTCTAAACCCATGTTGCCCTGGGTTGTGTAACTGATGGGTTTCTAGATGGGTGGTGATCTTGCTTCTTAGGACCCTTTCAAAGATTTTTATGATATGGGATGTTAGTGCTATCGGTCTGTAGTTCTTTGATGTTGCTTTACTGCCCCCTTTGTGGAGTGGGGCTATGTCTGTTGTTTTTAGTAACTGTGGGACGACCCCCGTGTCCATGCTCCCTCTCCATAGGATGGAAAAGGCTCGTGATAGGGGCTTCTTGCAGTTCTTGATGAACACGGAGTTCAATGAGTCTGGCCCTGGGGCAGAGTGCATGGGCATGTCATTTATCGCCTGTTCGAAGTCATTTGGCGTCAGGATAACATCGGATAGGCTGGAAATAAATGGTATAAAATACCGACACAATGGCAATATAAACACAAATGCAGTATAATGTGATCCTTTATTGACTACGTTTCGCCCACACAGTGGGCTTTTTCAAGTCACAAACAGAACTACCTGGGGTGGAAGGAACGCGAGTATTTATAGTCCGGCTGAGGTCAGGTGAAGAATGCTGCATCTGATGATGTACCGAGTGGGGTTATAGAGTCTAAAAACTTGGGTAGCTTAGAAAGGAGATTGGATAAGTTTGTGAGCAGACCTTCTACAGTGTTCTTATGTGGGATAGCGATGAAGAAGTTTCTTGGCAAGTGGTTCAGCTATGTTATAGAAGCCACTATTCTGGTTGAAGTTGTCGGATATAGAAATAAGTGATGATTCCAGGATTCTTCGGTATTGAGTGTTGTCTTCTGTGGCGATAAGTCTTGAGTTTCTGTAGTTTATCAAGTGGTTGTGTGAATTACGGTGTTGTACGCAGGCATTCCTTGTGTCGTCAGATCTGCTTGCGTATTGGTGTTCTGAAATACGTGTTTGGAGGTCCCTTGATGTTTCGCCCACGTATAACTTGTTGCAGTCATTACAAGGGATTATGTATACCCCTGCAGAGGATGGAGGACATCACAAGTAGTAGGCAGGACAAGCCTCCATCCTCTGCAGGGGTATACATAATCCCTTGTAATGACTGCAACAAGTTATACGTGGGCGAAACATCAAGGGACCTCCAAACACGTATTTCAGAACACCAATACGCAAGCAGATCTGACGACACAAGGAATGCCTGCGTACAACACCGTAATTCACACAACCACTTGATAAACTACAGAAACTCAAGACTTATCGCCACAGAAGACAACACTCAATACCGAAGAATCCTGGAATCATCACTTATTTCTATATCCGACAACTTCAACCAGAATAGTGGCTTCTATAACATAGCTGAACCACTTGCCAAGAAACTTCTTCATCGCTATCCCACATAAGAACACTGTAGAAGGTCTGCTCACAAACTTATCCAATCTCCTTTCTAAGCTACCCAAGTTTTTAGACTCTATAACCCCACTCGGTACATCATCAGATGCAGCATTCTTCACCTGACCTCAGCCGGACTATAAATACTCGCGTTCCTTCCACCCCAGGTAGTTCTGTTTGTGACTTGAAAAAGCCCACTGTGTGGGCGAAACGTAGTCAATAAAGGATCACATTATACTGCATTTGTGTTTATATTGCCATCGGATAGGCTTGTGTTAACCAAATTTTGTGGCTCTCTCATAAAAAAATAATTTTGATCTTCGACTCTCAGTCTGGTTAGCGGCTTGCTGAAAACTGAGTCATATTGGGACTTGAGTAGCTCACTCATTTCCTTGCTGTCATCTGTGTAGGACCCATCTTGTTTAAGTAGGGGCCCAATACTGGACGTTGTTCTCGACTTTGATTTGGCATTGGAGAAGAAATACTTTGGGTTTCTTTCGATTTCATTTATGGCTTTTAGTTCTTCCCGCGATTCCTGACTCCTATAAGATTCCTTTAGCTTGAGTTCGATGCTTGCTATTTCTCTGACCAGTGTCTCCCTACGCATTTCAGATATTGACCTCTTTTAGCCGCTCTGTTATTCTTTTCCGTCGCCTGTAAAGGGAGCGCCTGTCTCTATTTTACATCTACTCCTCCTTTCTCTTAGAGGAATAAGCCTTGTGCATACATCGAGTGCCACCAAGTTAATCTTTTCTAGGCATAAGTTGGGGTCTGTGTTGCTTAGTATATCTTCCCAGCTTATATGGGTTAGGACTTGGTTTACTTGGTCCCACTTTGTTTTTGTTATTGAAGTTGAATTTGGTGAATGCTCCCTCGTGACTAGTCTCATTATGTCTGTCTGGGGCTCCACGCATACATGTCTGAACCTCAATTATGTTGTGATCTGAGTATATTGTTTTTGATATGGTGACATTTCTTATCAGATCATCATTGTTAGTGAAGATGTACCATTGTAGTATATGCTTAATATTCTTACGTGTTGTAAGATTCATACTTTTGGACAGCATTATAGATGTGTTAGGGTTAACTTAATTTATTGTGCACTCTTGTGGTTCTAATTTTATGTTGTACTTCTCAGATAGGGTGGGGGAGGTCTGTCTGGGGAAGGGAGGGTTTAGTTTGCAGAGTTACGGTATGAAACATACTGTGTTCTTTTGAGTTTGTACCTTATGACGTTAAGTCATAGTAAAGAATATCTGGTTTTACTGTTGATGTAGTTTGTACAGAAGTATGTATCAATACTCTCCTTAATTAGGTTATTGTTTGTGTTTTCATTAGATACTATTTGTTACATGATGTATAATTTTTATATTTGTATGTGGTATTGTATGGCCATGGAAAGTTTATTACATCTGTTTATTACATCTGTTGTTATTTATGTGCTGTGATGTACTTTTTAAATAAATATAAAAAAAAATACTCCTTTGAACGTCATTACCTGATGTCACTATTATACGACATAATGAACTGGAAGGAAAATGAGAGAGTGAAGCATCGCTAGGTGTCATATACAAGTTTATTAGGTTTGAAGACTGTCGACTGTAGTGTGGGTCATAAAGCTGTGTAAGTTATGCACCAACACCAAGAAAACTTTATACCTAAAACAGGAATGAACGTAAATACTAACTTTATAAATACTAACTTTATAAATACTAACTTTATACACAAACAGAGAGATCTCTCTCTCTCTCTCTTGGAATATATGACCTATGTTTAAATCGGTTAAAATATACCCAAATGGAAGGTAAACAACTGAAGCACTGTGAGAGTAATTGTGACAACTTAATAACTGGGGTTGTGGCATTGTCAGTCGCCTGGCTGGAGACTCAGTGTTAACCTGCCTTCACACCCGCTGGTGGATCAGTCATTTTTAACCACTTCAGAGTATTTTTTATTAGATAAACTACAGCGAGGTTTAATGTTGCTGATATTTTAGTGTAGAGGTGAGTAATAATATCAACATTAATAAGCGTTATACTGCAGTTTGTTGTGGTATAACACAGTGTTGCCAGGTTTATGGAAATGCTTATGGTATAATTTGTGGCATGGTTTGACATGTGAAAGGTCTGTTCTGTAGGGTGAGGTTGCAATCTCGGACGAGGTTTCACTCTCGGGCGAGGTTTCACTCCTCATTCGGGTGATCTCCTTTAGGCTGTAAATCCTTAGAACAAAATGTATATATTAAAATAGATTTAAGTCTAAGTGAAGTGTTTTCGTGTGTGAAAATAAATTTGCAAATAGTGACTTGTACCGTATTTTATATATATAATATATTGTTACATCACGGTACTGACATCGTAGTTTTCATTGAGTTGAAATGTTACAAAGAGCCGAACTTTTTTGTTAATGGTGGGAATTTTACTCTGGGTGTTGTTACTAGTGCGTCACACAACCCTCCTGTATGATAATGGAGCTTCTGAAGGCTTAAGTCAGACTTAAACCATTAAGTTGTCACACACAAGAGCAAATAGATGTATAAACCTATTGTATAATTAGTGCAACCTTATCAAACTGTTTTGTACGTCTAGTGTTAAGTAATCAGTAATGTATTAAGTTTACTGACAGTAATACCAAGGTATGATAGTGGCTCTGCACTATAAATCATTGTAAACTCTCGCTGTAAACTATGTAAATATACCTCCTAATTATGTCAACCACATTGTAAACTTACCTGGACCTGGAGTTTACCTGGAGAGAGTTCCGGGGGTCAACGCCCCCGCGGCCCGGTCTGTGACCAGGCCTCCTGGTGGATCAGAGCCTGATCAACCAGGCTGTTGCTGCTGGCTGCACACAAACCAACGTACGAGCCACAGCCCGGCTGATCAGGAATGACTTTAGGTGCTTGTCCAGTGCCAGCTTGAAGACTGCCAGGGGTCTGTTGGTAATCCCCCTTATGTGTGCTGGGAGGCAGTTGAACAGTCTCGGGCCCCTGACACTTATTGTATGGTCTCTTAACGTGCTAGTGACACCCCTGCTTTTCATTGGGGGGATGGTGCATCGTCTGCCAAGTCTTTTGCTTTCGTAGTAAGTGATTTTCGTGTGCAAGTTCGGTACTAGTCCCTCTAGGATTTTCCAGGTGTATATAATCATGTATCTCTCCCGCCTGCGTTCCAGGGAATACAGGTTTAGGAACCTCAATTTGAAGCCGGTATATAATTAGAAGGACGAGGTTGAGAGTAGAACGAGAGGAGTTGGTAGTATAGCTGGGTTGTTAGCGCACATACCTCACACACTGAGGTCCGTGGTGTGATCCCCGGTAAGTGTGGAAACATTAGGACGTGTTTCATTAAGACGCCTGTTGTCCATGTTCACCTAGCAGTAGATAGGTTCCTGTGTTAGTGGACTGGTGTGGGTCGCATCCAGGGGTAAAACTGTCCTAATTTGCAGGAAATGCTCAATATAACAAGGGACTTCCTATATAGTAATATGTCATTGATGTCGGCTATGGTCTGTATACCTTGTACATGTACTGGTAGAAATAATTACATTGGTAATCATAGTAATGTAATGACGATAGAAAACAAAAGCACTGCTAATTTCTAAATCTGTGCAAATTAGCAAGGATCTGGTGTCAAGTCCAAACCTTCCATAGATACGGTCGCTGGTGTGAACTAACTACTGTATCAGGATCTAACATTATATTTTTCCTTTAATCATACATTTCAGAATTGTGTTGTCTGATAGCCGTTATATATTACATGACTTGTATGGTAATTAGGTTTTCAATTATTTAAAGCAGCACTAATGCAGATGGTTTAGTTAGTAATGTAAATTTAGAGCAGCATAATTATCAGCTTGTTAGATAATTTTGTACTAAGGTCTGTGATAAACGATAATTTGAGGAGTACTGTAGGATAATTCTGGTGATGGTGCTGGTAGGTCGTGGTCGTGGTAGCTGCTACTGTAAGAAATATCACTGGTCAGAGGTGATGGTTAGTTTAATTTAGTTTAATATGTTTATTATGCACCCCATACCCATCCTGTGGGCGGTAGTCAAAAGATTACAGAGGTACATAATTGGTCCAGGGACTGGGCCTCAAAGTTTTGATAGCTGAGCAAGTTACAGAGGTAATGAATTCACAATTTACAAAGGTAATGAACTCCAGGTAGGTCTAGTCACAATCATGACAAGTTACAAAGGTATTTACAGATTACAGAGGTACACAATGGGTCCAGGGACCGGGCTCCAAAGTTTTGATAGCTGAACTAGGTACAAGGTAATGAACTCACAAGTTACAAGTAAGAGGTGATGGTAGGGGATGGTCCTAACTAATAGACGGTTTTAGGTGGTAAGCTATATTCAACGTATAAAAACCTATTATTTTCAACGAAATAAACACTAAAAACTTTCTTGAAAGGGAGGGAGGAAAGGGTCTGTGTACCTATTTCTGTTTTTTCACAGGTTATATATTACACAAGACTCACGAAATCGTAATGACACGATTGCAAACAAACCATACCACGGGCGGGGATAGAACCCGCGGTCAGTCATAAAACTCCAGACCGTCGCGTTAGCCACTGGACCAGCTAGCCACAATAAGATTCGTCCAACTAGGTATATTTCTACACCATAGGAAGGTTAGCATGGGCATCACTGTGACCACAAAAGCAAGCTTTTACAGACGAATCTTAATGTGGCTAGCTGGTCAAGTGGCTAACGCGACGGTCTGGAGTTTTGAAACTCTGTGACCACGGGTTCAGATCCCGCCCGTGGTATGGTTTATATATTACACAGTTTGACTTGACACAAAGCGCCGATTTCAGGGACATAACTGCATTATGGGATATCTTACTGTATTGTTAACCACCCATTGTTACTGACGGGTAAACATAGACAACCGGTGTAAGGAAACATGCTCAATATTTCAACCCTCGCCGGGAATCTAACCACGTCCACTCACCGCGTGAAGCGAGAGCTTTCGCTATCAGGCCACGGGCCACCATAGGTTGGTATGTTGGTGTGATATGGTCGTTCCCTGTAAGGAGAAGAGTTAAGATATATTCCTAAGGTATTTCTGTATCATTTCATATTTGATGTCGCTGTTGCCAATTATTGTGGGAAGTTGTATTGATATTATACCCGAGTATCTGAGAGGAAATTTTGTCAAGACTTGCAGGCCCAATATGTGTATTCAGTTAATTAGATGACCTAGTGCATGTTGTAGTAGGTAGAGATGTGGGAATAACATTATGAACATATGCAGAAATGTGTAGTGGATGTGTTTGGCGAGACAGTCGTAACCAATGGATTATTGTGCCCCTTACTCCTTGATGCTCAAGCGAGCAGACTGATGTGTGTAATACTCGGATGCCCTTGAGGTCCATATGATAATGGAGAGTTCATTTTTAATAGAGACGAATGGATTTTGTTCTGGAGTTTACCTGGAGACAGTTCTGGGGGTCAACGCCCCCGCGGCCCGGTCTGTGACCAGGCCTCCTGGTGGATAAGAGCCTGATCAACCAGGCTGTTACTGCTGACTGCACGCAATCCAACGTACTAGTCACAGCCCGGCTGGTCAGGTACTGACTTTAGGTGCTTGTCCAGTGCCAGCTTGAAGACTGCCAGGGGTCTATTGGTAATCCCCCTTACGTATGCTGGGAGGCAGTTGGACAGTCTCGGGCCCCTGACACTTATTGTATTGTCTCTTAACGTGCTAGTGACACCCCTGCTTTTCATTGGGGAGATGTTGCATAGTCTGCAGAGTCTTTTGCTTTCGTAGTGAGTGATTTTCGTGTGCAAGTTCGGTACTAGTCCCTCTAGGATTTTCCAGGGGTATAAGAACATAGAGGAGGATCACTGCAGCAGGCCCGTTGGCCCATACTAGACAGGTCCTTTACAATCCATCCAACTATATAATCATGCATCTCTCCTGCCTGCGTCCTAGGGAGTACAGGTTAAGGAACTTCAAGCGTTCCCGGTAACTGAGGTGTTTTATCTCCGTTATGCGCGCCGTGAAGGTTCTCTGTACATTTTCTAGGTCAACAATTTCACCTGCCTTGAAAGGTGCCGATAGTGTGCAGAAATATTCCAGCCTAGATAGAATAAGCGACCTGAAGTGTCATCATGGGCTTGGCATCCCTAGTTTTGAAAGTTCTCATTATCCATCCTGTCATTTTTCTAGCAGATGCGATGAAGGACCCCAATAGAAATAAGTCATTCTGTCTGACTCTTTTGGGTTATCCTAGGTTCTCTACACATATGCTGCTATGTATGATAATTCTATGTAACTGTATTTGTGTATACCTGAATAAACTTACTTATTAATACTATGTTATGGTCCTTGAAGGTGAGATCCTCCGACATGATCACTCCCAGGTCTTTGACGTTGGTTTTTCGCTCTATTTTGTGGAAGGAATTTGTTTTGTACTCTGAAGTTTTTAATTTCCTCATGTTTACCATATCGGAGTAATTGAAATTTCTCATCGTTGAACTTCATATTGTTTTCTGCAGCCCACTGAAAGATTTGGTTGATGTCCGCCTGGAGCCGTGCAGTGTCTGCAATGGAAGACACTGTCATGCAGATTCAGGTGACATCTGCAAAGGAGGACACGGTGCTGTGGCTGACATCTTTGTCTATGTTAGATATGAGGATGAGAAACAAGATGGGAGCTAGTACTGTGCCTTGTGGAACAGAGCTTTTCACCGTAGCTGCCTCGGACTTTACTCTGTTGATTACTACTGTGTTCTGTTTGTGAGGAAATTATAGATCCATCGACCGACTTTTCCTGTTATTCCTTTAGCACGCATTTTGTGCGCTTTTACGCCATGGTCACACTTGTCGAAGGCTTTTGCAAAGTCTGTATATATTACATCTGCATTCCTTTTGTCTTCTAGTGCATCTAGGACCTTGTCGTAGTGATCCAGTAGCAGAGACACAGGAGCGACCTGCTATAAACCCAAGTTGCCCTGGGTTGTGTAATTGATGGGTATCTAGAAGGGTGGCGATCCTGCTTCTTATGACCCTTTCAAAGATTTTATATGGGATGTTGGTGCTATTGCTCTGTAGTTCTTCGCTATTGCTTTACTGCCCCCTTTGTGGAGTGGGGCTATGTCTGTTGTTTTTAGTAACTGGGACGACCCCCGTGTGCATGCTCCCTCTCCATAGAATGGTAAAAGCTCGTGATAGGGGCTTCTTGCAGTTCTTGATGAACACGGAGTTCCATGAGTCTGGCCCTGGGGCAGAGTGCATGGGCATGTCATTTATCGCCTGTTTGAAGTCATTTGGCGTCAGGATAATGTCAGATAGGCTTGTGTTAACCAAATTCTGTGGCGCTCTCATAAAAAATTCATTTTGATCTTCGACTCTGTCTGGTTAGCGGCTTGCTAAAAACTGAGTCGTATTGGGACTTAAGTAGCTCACTCATTTCCTTGCTGTCATCTGTGTAGGACTCGCCTTGTTTAAGTAGGGGCCCAATACTGGATGTTGTTCTCGACTTTGATTTGGCACAAGAAAAGAAATACTTTAGATTTCTTTAGATTTCATTTATGGCTTTTAGTTCTTACCGTGATTCCTGAATCCTATAAGATTCCTTTAGCTTAAGTTCGATGTTTGCTATTTCTCTGACCAGTGACTCCCTACGCATTTCAGATATATTGGCCTCTTTTAGCCGCTCTGCTATTCTTTTCCGTCGCCTGTAAAAGGAGCGCCTCTTTCTATTTTACATCTACTCCTCCTTTTTCTTAAAGGAATAAGCCTTGAGCATACATCGAGTGCCACGATTAACTGTTATTTAGCTTATTAGCTTAAGATTGAGTACATGGGTCTGAAGCTCGGTGGAAAAGTGGTGTTCTTGCCTAGGCAAGATGAAAACAGAAGTTTTTATTATACAGGTTATAATAGATCATTACTGGCTTAAAAAATAAATTCCGGATTTCCATTGTACTGGGGTGTTTCCTGGCGTCCAGCAGTGTGTCGGGGAGGGGTTATCTGGCGTCCAGCAGTGTGCTGGGAGGGGTGTTTCCTGGCGTCCAGCAGTGTGCTGGGGAGGGGTGTTTCCTGGCGTCCAGCAGTGTGCTAGGGAGGGGTTTTCCTGGCGTCCAGCAGTGTGCTGGGGAGGGGGTTTCCTGTCGTCCAGCAGTGTGCTGGGGAGGGGTGTTTCCTGTCGTCCAGCAGTGTGCTGGGGGAGGGGCGTTTCCTGTCGTCCAGCAGTGTGCTGGGGAGGGGCGTTTCCTGTCGTCCAGCAGTGTGCTGGGGAGGGGCGTTTCCTGGCGCCAGCAGTGTGCTGGGGGAGGGGCGTTTCCTGGCGGCCAGCAGTGTGCTGGGGGAGGGGCGTTTCCTGGCGGCCAGCAGTGTGCTGGGAGGGGGCGTTTCCTGGCGGCCAGCAGTGTGCTGGGGGAGGGGCGTTTTCCTGGCGGACAGCAGTGTGCTGGGGAGGGGCGTTTCCTGGCGGACAGCAGTGTGCTGGGGGAGGGGCGTTTTCCTGGCGGCCAGCAGTGTGCTGGGGGAGGGGCGTTTCCTGGCGGCCAGCAGTGTGCTGGGGGAGGGCGTTTCCTGGCGACCAGCAGTGTGCTGGGGGAGGGGCGTTTCCTGGCGGCCAGCAGTGTGCTGGGGGAGGGGCGTTTCCTGGCGGCCAGCAGTGTGCTGGGGGAGGGGCGTTTCCTGGCGGCCAGCAGTGTGCTGGGGGAGGGGCGTTTCCTGGCGGCCAGCAGTGTGCTGGGGGAGGGGAGTTTCCTGGCGGCCAGCAGTGTGCTGGAGGAGGGGCGTTTCCTGGCGGCCAGCAGTGTGATGGGGGAGGGGCGTTTCCTGGCGGCCAGCAGTGTGCTGGGGGAGGGGCGTTTCCTGGCGGCCAGCAGTGTGCTGGGGAGGGGCGTTTCCTGGCGTCCAGCAGTGTGCTGGGGGAGGGTGTTTCCTGGCGGCCAGCAGTGTGCTGGGGAGGGCGTTTTCCTGGCGGCCAGCAGTGTGCTGGGGAGGGGTTTCCTGGCGTCCACAGTGTGCTGGGGGAGGGTTTCCTGGCGGCCAGCAGTGTGCTGGGGAGGGGCGTTTCCTGGCGGCCAGCAGTGTGCTGGGGAGGGGCGTTTCCTGGCGGCCAGCAGTGTGCTGGGGAGGGGCGTTTCCTGGCGGTCCAGCAGTGTGCTGGGGAGGGGCGTTTCCTGGCGGCCAGCAGTGTGCTGGGGAGGGCGTTTCCTGACGGCCAGCAGTGTGCTGGGGAGGGGCGTTTCCTGGCGGCCAGCAGTGTGCTGGGGAGGGGCGTTTCCTGGCGGCCAGCAGTGTGCTGGGGAGGGGCGTTTCCTGGCGGCCAGCAGTGTGCTGGGGAGGGGCGTTTCTGGCGTCCAGCAGTGTGCTGGGGAGGGGCGTTTCCTGGCGCCAGCAGTGTGCTGGGGAGGGGCGTTTCCTGGCGGCCAGCAGTGTGCTGGGGAGGGGCGTTTCCTGGCGTCCAGCAGTGTGCTGGGGAGGGGCGTTTCCTGGCGTCCAGCAGTGTGCTGGGGGAGGGGCGTTTCCTGGCGTCCAGCAGTGTGCTGGGGGAGGGCGTTTCCTGGCGTCCAGCAGTGTGCTGGGGGGGGCGTTTCCTGGCGTCCAGCAGTGTGCTGGGGGAGGGGCGTTTCCTGGCGGCCAGCAGTGTGCTGGGGGAGGGGCGTTTCCTGGCGGCCAGCAGTGTGCTGGGGGAGGGCGTTTCCTGGCGGCCAGCAGTGTGCTGGGGGAGGGGCGTTTCCTGCGGCCAGCAGTGTGCTGGGGAGGGGCGTTTCCTGGCGGGCCAGCAGTGTGCTGGGGGAGGGGCGTTTCCTGGCGGCCAGCAGTGTGCTGGGGGAGGGGCGTTTCCTGGCGGCCAGCAGTGTGCTGGGGAGGGGGTTTCCTGGCGGCCAGCAGTGTGCTGGGGAGGGTGCTTCCTGGCGGCCAGCAGTGTGCTGGGGGAGGGGTGTTTCCTGGCGGCCAACATAGGTTGCAGAAGTCAATAAGCGAGGGGTAGAGTGACTGATACTTTATAACTGCAAGAATCGTCTCACAGCTGCCATCCTGAGGAACGTCGAGGGCGTGCAGTTAGTTACTGTGCGAGGGCAGTGCAGTGTAAGTTACTTTGCGAGGAGTGCAGTTAATTCTAATTGTGCGAGGCAGTGCAGGGTAAGTTACTGTCGCGAGGGCATGCAGGTGTAAGTACTGTGCGAGGGCGTCCGTTGTAAGTTACTAACTGGCCAGGGCAGTGCAGGTGTACTGTGGGAGGGTTTCGCTGCCATTGTAAGTACTAATGTGCGAGGGCAGGTGCAGTGTAAGTTACTGTGCGGGCCAGTGCCACGTGTAGTTCTGTGGAGGGCAGTGCGTTTTACTACTGTGCGAGGCAGTCGGATAAGTTTGTGCAGGAGATGCCAGTTGTAAGTTACTAATTGTGCGAGGGCAGTGACGGTTAAAGTTACTGTTCGAGGCAGTGCCAGTTGATAAGTTTACACTGTGCGAGGGCAGTGCCAGTTGTAGTTACTAACTGTGCGAGGGTAGTGCCAGGTGTAAGTTACTAACTGTGCGAGGGCAGTGCCAGGTGTAAGTTACTAACTGTGCGAGGGCAGTGCCAGTTGTAAGTTACTAACTGTGCGAGGGCAGTGCCAGGTGTAAGTTACTGTGCGAGGGCAGTGCCAGTTGTAGTTACGCGAGGCAGTGCCAGTGTAAGTTACTGTGCGAGGGCAGTGCCAGGTGTAAGTTACTAACATTGCGAGGGCAGTGCCAGGTGTAAGTTACTAATTGTGCGAGGGCAGTGCCAGGTGTAAGTCACTAACGGTGCTCTTCGCACCTACTCCAAGGTTGAGGGACTGATTACCTCACTTCTGTACATAGTCTACTGTCTTCAAGTTATGTCCTGGAATTTGTATTGATAAAGCCACTGGATGGCGAAACGTCTACAATAAAGATACCCAGATGTTGCACATGTCTTAATTTCATCAAGGAAAGACATTTAATGGGGAGTTTGACGGACCTATTTATTTATTGTGATAGTGAAGAATGGCAGTTTTAGGCCACGAGTGCACTCTATTTGTACGTACCTATTTGTGTTTGCAGGGTCGAATAGCAGCTCCTGGGCCAGTGTTAGTGAGGTTAACTCTAGAACCTATTATTGAACCAGGCTTGCAGCATGTCCAGATCCGTCTGTAGTCCTGCAGGATCCTCGTTCGCTTAAATTCTCCGCATTAGCTTCTCATCGTCTGCACACAGGGATACGCCAGTCTCTCCCTTCCATCATGTCATTGACATGTACCACAAACAGTACTGGTCCTTGGAATGATCCTTGTGGATCCCCACTCGTCACATGCGCCCACTTAGACACCTCAAGTGACGTCACTGCGTATTTGTGTACTCTCCTAATTGTAGTTGCAGGGGTAGATTCATGGCTCCTGGCCCTGCCTCTTCACTGGTCGCTACCAAGTCCACTCTCTACCTGCCCCATGAACTTTACCATACCTCTTCTTAAAGCTGTGTATGCATCCTGCCTTCACTACATCACTCTCCAAACTGTTCCACTTCCTGACAACTCTATCACTGAAGAAGTACTTCCTAACATCTGTGATCCATCTGAGTCTAACTTTCGGTGTGACCCCATTTTGCTCTATCCCATCTGACACATGTCCCTATCCACTTTATCAATTCCTCTCAGCATTTTATGTCTTTGTCCTCCCTATCCCTCCTTTTCTCCAGTGTTGTCAGGTTGAGTTTCGTAACCTCTCCTAGTAGGACAAACCCTTCAGCTCCTGTCAAGCAGGACCTGTCAAGCTATGACAGGCATCTGTCAAGCCATGATGGGCAGTAGCATTTCCTAGGGAGATTGACACAAGAGAACAGTATTGTCCCGGGCAAACTCTGGGGCTCAGTCCTTGGACCCATTATGTACCTCTGTAATCTGTAAGTACCTTTGTAACTTTCATGATTGTGACCCGATCTACCTGGAGTTCATTACCTTTGTAAGTTGCTCAGCTATCATAACTTTGGGTCCAGTCCCTGGACCCATTATGTACCTCTGTAATCTTTTGACTACCTCCCATAGGATGGGTATGACTACCTCCCATAGGATGGGTATGACTACCTCCCATAGGATGGGTATGGGGTGCGCAATAAACATTAAACTAAGCTGGTCAGTGATACAGACCATCGGGTTACACGCAAGAAACTGTCTAGATACAATGGATAAATGTACATACAAAGTGAATATATAAACGAAATTATACATGGTGTAGCTCATGCTGATTTAAATACATAAGCATTAACTGTAAAGCAAATATACGTTGATGCCTATTTCAGTGAGAAGACAGTTAGCCAAGTCAGCATAAGTCTGAGGAGTCAAAGATTGTCAATGTTATAGAATTGTAATGCTGAATTTGGCGGTAGACGGTAAGAATTTCTCGAGTGGCAGGCTGGTAGCGGCGGCAGTAGTATTAGTAGTAGTAACAGTAGTAAAATTAAAACCCCTTACCATTACTACGTTATGTCTGGAAGCCCTGACAATTTCGTCCCAAAGAAATCTCCTTCTGTTGCCTAATGAAACACCACTACATCCCACCGACACAGCTAACAAGATAAATGATGACTTCTCAACCATAGGATCTAATCTCGCCAATAAAATCCCACGTACCAATGCCCATGCCGGGGACTACCTAGATGGGAATTTACCAAATTCCTTCTATCTTGCACCAACTGAGCCCACTGAAGTCACCGAGATTATAAAGTCACTTAAAAATAACTCAGGGAATCTGTCTCATGTCCCACCATTATTGTACAAGCGAGCGGCCCATGTCCTTTCGCATGCTATTTCATTACTCTTTAACAAGTCGCTAGAAACTAGCACCTTCCCGAAACTTTTTTTTTTTTTATATTTTTATTTAAGGACACGGTATACAATCTACATGTTATACACAAAACTTAACAAAAAAACCTCAACACTGAGAAAAAACAAGCCTAACTAGGAATGAAACAGAAGAACCTACACCCGGTGGCCTGGTGGCTAAAGCTCCCGCTTCACACACGGAGGGCCCGGGTTCGATTCCCGGCGGGTGGAAACATTTCGACACGTTTCCTTACACCTTTTGTCCTGTTCACCTAGCAGCAAATAGGTACCTGGGTGTTAGTCGACTGGTGTGGGTCGCATCCTGGGGGACAAGATTAAGGACCACAATGGAAATAAGTTAGACAGTCCTCGATGACGCACTGACTTTCTTGGGTTATCCTGGGTGGCTAACCCTCCGGGGTTAAAAATCCGAACGAAATCTTATCTTATCTTACCTGAGCATTCCTTAACAAAAAAAGCTACATAACAAAACCTGTTACATTTATGCATATTTTGTACAAAATTTTATATACAAAACATTAAGTATACACCAAAACATTTCTCATACAATTATTTTGTATAGTAACATATTATGTACATAGATTCTCGAAAACTAAAACCTCCTGACAATGTTTTCGAGGAGACTAAATCGTACTCCCCACACCCCATATAACCCAAATACACATCATATTGAACTTTGAACACTCTAGAATAAATGATAAATAAGAAAAAATATTCTAAGATGTGGGGCCTCCTCCCATCACCCACCAGGTACACAGTATGAACAGGTGAAATATACCCTTAATCCGTGTGAAATATACGTTCCTACCATCATTAACTTCCCAACGGGAAGGAATACTGAATAGGGCAATGTACAATGCCCACTCTTGTACACAGAACATCTAACATTGACAGAGTTAAATATACAGGAAATACATGAGCCTGATGCATGCAGGTACCTCGCCCGTACTACAGTTGTTAAATAGGATAGGAATCCTAACAATAGTCTCTGGGGCAACAAAAACAAACCCCGCATCTTTTACAACACAAATAATTCTTCGCTCATTATTTCCTAAAAAATTGTTTGGTCCGTCTTTGAAAAGTATCGAAAGGACGCCTTGGAAAAACCAACAGAATCAAGAAAATCTTATCAAAAACCTCCATCTCTCTCACAGAAGCCCCATTTCAATAACCGATCACCCCACCCACACACACACACTCACACAGACATGCACACACACACAACACAGACACACAACACACACACACACACACACACACACACACACACACACACACACACACACACACACACACACACACACACACACACACACACACACACACACGCACACACACGCACACACCGCACACACCACACACACACACACACACACACACAACCGCACACACCACACACACACACACACACCACACACACCACACGCAACAACAAAACCACACTCAACACCACACACACACACACACACACACACACACACACACACACACACACACACACACACAAAGGCCTTCACACAGACAGGCCTTACATCATGTTATCTCACATACACCACTGGAGCATCCACCATCTCTTCTCTTCCTTACTACAATTATCTCCAAGTACTCATCACTCGCCTCCGGAAGCCAACCCCTTGCTGCCTTTCCCCGGCACCAACTGTAGTAGTCGTGCCACAGTCAGTCCCCTATAACTCTCCGGAAAAAGAGCAACCCACTGACCCCCATATAAGCTCCTATTCCTACCCACCGACCTATAAAAACTCGCCGCTAAGGCCTTGATCCTGACATTACCCCCCACCTCCCTCATTCCCCAAGAAACATACAAAAAATCAACCATTATATACCTTAACGCCCTCGCTACCTCATTAGACACTCCTCCCACGTCTAAAAGTAAAGCCCTAAGGACCCCCACCCTTCCCCCTTCCAATAATCCAAAAACACCCCTCAACCACACCCTTACATTTTCCAAAAAAGGACAAAAGTACACCACATGGAAAGCATTTTCCACGTCGCCACAATGCACACATGAAGCATCACTCGCATATCCCATCTGCCCCAACACCTGTTTTGATGCCAATGTCCCCATTAGGAATCTGTAGACCACTTCTCTCACCCTTGCTGGCATTCTTAGCTTTCGAAATTCCTCCCATATTACCCTCCAATTATATGTCGGGAAGACAGCCACCCCTTGCAGCGTCTCCCGATGATACTCTACTCCCACCAGCCTCCCTATTCGCAAATGACGCACATCTCGCACTCTTAACATATACCTCAACATATCCTCACACACCTCCAGGTCCCTCCCACTCCACCAACAACATAAGTCCCGCATCACCTCCCCCACACGCCGCCCCCAGACCCCCCCCGCACTGAGGTATCTCACCTTGATGTATATTGCCCTCACCCTGGGCCCCAATGCCAACAAACCCAATCCCCCCTGATGCACCCCAGTCATTACTACATCACGTCCCAACCACACCCCTCCCATAACCCCATATATACCTTAATGCCCTCCTCTGTATGTCTGTTACATCACAATTTCTCAAGGGATATACTGCCGCCACTCCCCAAACCTTACTGTATACCAACGAATTCACAATCACAGCCCTTTGGTGCAACGTAACATCTCTGGCCCGAAGGCCACGTAGCCTACCCACTGCCCTGTCCCTAACATGCCTCTGAATTAATCTTTCTACTTTCCTGCCTGTCCGCTGTGTACCAAATCCCACAAATCCCTTTAAACCGTTCTACTACATTCCATCCAAACCCCTGGCCCAATCTCCCGCCTACCCAGGTGCCCACCTCTAACAACATCGACTTGCTTTTGTTTACCCTCATTCCTGTTACGGCCCCAAACTTTTCTCGATGACTCTACCCACCCTTGAAAAATCCTCCCTTCCACTAAGTAAGATCGTCGTATCATCAACGTAACCCACAACTCCCCCGTCATTACCCTCAATCCCCTCCCCACACAACTCTCGGTCTACAAGCTCATAAAATGGGTTCTGAACGCAAGCAAATAATAGCTGTGAAAGTGGGCAACCCTGCCGCAAACCCCTCTCCATACTAATCCCAGAACCCAACCTACCATTTACCTGCACATGCATGATCGCCCCCGCATACAATGCATCCACCCACCCTACCACCCTGGCACCAAAACCCAAATCACACAAACTCTCATGCAAAAACACCCTGTCCACACAATCATACGCATTCTCCCAATCAACCCCTAGAACCCCTCCCCCTCCACAGCCCTCTAAGAAATCCCTTATGCGCCCATGTCCATCCCGCATACTCCTCCCTGGAATCCCAAACTGACCTCTGTGTAAAAGTGCTCCGAGAACTGCCTTTATTCTATTCCCTAGAATCTTTGCAAATACCTTATAGTCTGCGCACATTAAGGAAATTGCCCGGAAAGCACTCAGTGCCCGTGCCCCTTCCTTCTTTGGTACTAATACTACTATGCCTGTACGTTGTGACTCGCCCATTCTCTTTCCATCTAGCATATTTTATTTTTCAAAACTGCAACTAAACAATGCCTCGTGCACCCCTAGTGAGCCCTATAAAAGTCAATAGGCAAACCGTCAATGCCTGGCGCCTTACCCGTATTCATGCTGAAAACCGCATCTGCCACCTCTGCCTCACTAATATCAGCCTCCAACCCCCCCCTATCCTTTTCTCCTATAGCCTTATGAACCCCCCTACCGAAAGACGCCTGCCAGGCGCCCGGCTCCCACCCTCTCTCCATTTTCTCCTGAGCCATTCACCTGCATAAATCCCTCATACTCTGTGGAGACGAGGACCTCACCTTCCGGGTAACCCCCCACTCCCGCACTCGTCTCTAACTGCAATAACGTGGTCACTCTCCTACGCTCCCAAAAACTTAGCAGCACATACCCAGCCCGGTTTATCCCCCCACAACACATTGTCCAACCCTGAAGGGAAAACGTATCGCGTCAAAACGTTTCATTATGAATCTCCTCAATCCTACCTCAAAGCAGTGCTAATCTTCCCCCTCCCCACCCCCCCTCCCATAACATGCCTGCAACTGTCCCTCCAAATAATTCTGCAAACCATATCTCCATCTCGCTTCCTCACGGCCCTTGACTCTATACAAAATTTGGGGTCCCGGTTTCGCCCGCAACTCCCACCATTCTACAAGCTCCATAGCCCGATCCCTATCTCCCCAAAACCCATTCCACCACTCCAAATCCCCTTCCCCCCCCTTCCCCCCGAGCAGCCGCACATTCAACTTCCAATAGCCGGGTAAATCTGCACGGCACCTTCCCACGACAGATCCACTATCACGCCCTATGGTCCGAGAAACCCACATCAAAAGTCTGCACCCTCCCGACCTCCAAACCCTTCATGACGTAAATCCTGTCAGTCTTGCAGCATACCCCTTGTGAAATGAACGTGTGCTCCACCATATAACCTCCTCCCCCTGAAACATCTACAACACCCACGTCCCTCAACACATCCCTCAGAACACTAATACACAACCCCCCCCCCGGGTTCAACATCCTGGCCCCAAATTTAAACACAATTCCAATCCCCACCAATAATCGTAATGGCAGGCAATCCCCGCAGATGGTAAAAATAAGTCTTTCCCCCCCCAAAATCGCCTTTTACTAGTGTTTGCTCGACGCCGGCAAATACTCCTATGAAACATTCCTTCTATCACCCCCTACACCATCTACCCTCACAACCCTCCCCCCTGCCTCCTCCCAACCCATGACACGCAAGGGGCTGGTCCCCCTTAATCGCTATCGCCACCCCCCTTTCAACTGCCAAGCACAACTAACGTACAAATTATACCCATGCAACAACAACTCGCTACCAATCTTATGATTGTGTTCCTGCAAGAAACACACATCCACCTGGAACCTACGTAAGAACCATACTAACCACACAGTTTTGATCTCAGCCTTGAGACCGTTCACATTTAGTGACACACCTGAAATTTATAAGAACGGCCCGGGTTCCCCTAAAGCCCTGTGGCTTGCCTACCATCCCTTTTCCCGTGGGGTCGAAACCCCACGCCTCACCAGACTTTCCCCTGGCTCCCTCCCCACCTTTTCCCCTTTCACTACAGAAATAGGAAACCACTAGATCCTTTTGGTCCAGCAACTCCTCATCTTTTTCCCAAGCTTTTTTGCCTGCCTCTGCCCCGGCGTGAGTACCTCCTCGGCCTCGACCGTGCCCGCAGGCCTTTTCTAGAACCACTACCCACAAAACATGTCTTTATCCAACAACTGCTCCTGATGGACCTCCACCTCCACCACTTGCTCTAAGCGAGTTCCCACACAATGTTTGTACCACAACTGCTGATCCTCCCTCACATCAGCCTCGGCAGCACTTAAGGTGGGGGTCCCCGACCCGTCCAAAAAACCTCTCAACACGTCCTTCAGTAAATCTTCCTGAGGGCCATCTTTCCTTCCTGATGGAGCACCCGACGGTCCTGTCTGCTCCCCCGGCCTACCGGGGGTGTAACACAGGTTTCCGACCGTCGGTACTTTCCCGATCAACCTCTTCACTCCAACAACCACTCGTCCCTGCTCCTCCTTTTCCCCAAATCAGGCATCAACTCACAAGGCCGCTGCTCCACTGCCAACGTCCAGGAGCCCTGGTAGGCTGCCTCCTAGGACACTGTGCTGCCATATGGTCGTAGGAGCTACATAATCGACAGGTCCTTCTCTGGCCAGCATAGTGTACAAAGACCTGCGTCCTGGAATCCACTAGCATGACGTAGGACGGTATAGCCTAGCCAACGTCATTTTGAGGTATAAGAACCCTCAGGTCGTCCCTCATATGGCCCATCTTTCCATACTCCCATCGTAGCCGAATGAACTTTACCATAACTGTTGAAGACCTCCTGCATACTATACGCAGTCGCCTCGAAAGGGACGTTTCTCACCTTCACCTACGTATAGTACCTAGATACGTCGTGCAAGACGACGTCCACTGCCGAATTCACAGTCACCTTCCTCTCCTGGTACTCGTCAAAAAGTCTGTCGTAGACGCCGGTACAATTCAGTTTCAGGAATACTCTGGTCATCCCATTTAAGGCTACACCATATACTTCATCGTTGGGGACACCATAGACGTCTCTGATGATAGCGGGTAGCAATGTATTCATCGTTTCTCCAGTGAGCGTGCCACGTACCAGCTGTATACAAACAGTGTTGATCCGCTGACCCACTCGATATGCCATTTTGCCTTCCAGTGGCTAAAGGTCACCACCAGAGGGCAGGTGTAGCTACTAGGCGTGCGTCCTCTCTCCCCGGAGGTCGAGAGACGAATGAATCTTTAACCTTAGCTCCTTCCCGAAACTACTCCAGACGGCAAGGGTTACACCAATACATAAAGGTGGTGACCCTACAGATTTAAACAACTATAGGCCAATATCAAACTTACCATTGCTATCCAAAATCTTTGAGAAACTCGTGCACAGGAGACTATATTCATTTATAATGGCACAAAACATACTCAACCCCTGCCAATTTGGATTCAGGAAAAATAAAAGTACTAATGATGCAATCATAAAAATGCTAGATCTGCTTTACACAGCATTGGAAAATAAGGAATATCCACTAGGAATTTTTATTGACCTAAGAAAAGCTTTTGACACAGTAAACCACGACATCCTACTCCACAAACTTTACCATTATGGTATAAGAAGCCATGCGCTTGCATATTTCAAATCTTACCTTACTAATAGGTATCAGTATGTCATCATTAAAGATGCAGCATCAACAACACGGCCACTTGATACTGGAGTTCCACAGGGAAGTGTCCTTGGTCCCCTGCTCTTCCTCATATACATCAATGATCTTCCAAACGTATCCCAACACCTGAAACCCATTCTCTTTGCTGACGACACGACTTGTGTCATCTCTCACCCTAATCTTGCCACCCTCAACACCATTGTTAACGAGGAGCTGATCAAAATATCGACTTGGATGACAGCCAATAAACTTACGCTTAACACTGACAAAACCTACTATATTATGTTTGGTAGCAGAGCAAGAGATGCACAAATTAACATTAAGATCGACAACTCTAATTACCAGACATAATGAGGGCAAATTCCTAGGCCTATACCTTGACAACCTGAATTTCAGCACCCATATCCAACACATAACCAAAAATGTATCCAAAACGGTTGGGATCCTCTCCAAGATAAGATACTACGTGCCGCAAAATGCCCTTCTCACACTATACCACTCTTATTTATCCATACCTCACCTATGCTATTTGTGCTTGGGGATCAACTGCAGCAACACACCTAAAGCCAATAATAACCCAACAAAAAGCTGCAGTTAGAATAATCACTAAATCCCATCCCTGGCAACATATCCCCCCCACTCTTCATAGATCTAAACTTACTCCCTGTTCAGTACATCCACACTTACTACTGTGCAATCTACATCTACAGGACCTTAAATTCCAATGTTAACCTTGACCTAAAATACCTTCTTGATAGTTGTGACAGAACCCACAGGCATAACACCAGACACAAACATCTGACATTCCCCGTGTCTGACTAAACCTTTACAAAAATTCAATGTAAGTCAAAAGCCCTAAAATCTGGAACATCCTACCTGAAAACTCTAGAACTGCAGACACATTCATCACCTTCAAAACTACCATTAGAAAACATCTTATCTCCCTGTTACACCCCGTCAACTAACTACACGAATACCACCTGGTGGTTCACACTTACTCACTCACCCATTTGACCATAAACAGAAATATTAATCTCAATCTTAAAATAATGAATCCTAACTAGTCATAAGTTGGCCTGTGATACTCCAATACTGAAACTGTACTGTGCCAAAACAAAAGCATTCACATTGCTAAACTCACAAACTAGTATTTAGTCGCCTAGCCATAATACCAACTTACCTCATAATTTGTAATTTAAAATTAAGAATTAAACTAAATCTGCCTGAAATGCCTAGCCATGCTAGGTGTTCTAGTGGTACACTCTGTAATTATTATTTTACCACATGTAAACCACACAATAACCAAATTCTGTAAACTCAGCATTGTAATCCTTGTAGAGAATAAACTTTGAATTTGAATTTGGTGGTCTGTATATATTAATTTCTCTGAAATTTCTGCCCCAAACAGGTCCCCTGCCGCTACCTAGATAACACACACTGCCCACTTCTTAGATCATATTTCAGTTTTTTACCTAAAAAAAAAATACTTAACTATTTCTAGTTTAAAGCCCTAATAGCTCTATGCACTGAGCTTGCTAATGACTTCACCCCAGCCTAGTAAATGAACCCAGGCATACGTATCATTTGTCATTGAAAAGGTTCCAGTTGTCGATGAATGGTACTGCATTTGTCTATTGCTGTCTTATACCTGTTAACCAAATCCTCACTTCTAGTCGACCGACATTCGTCAGGCAACACGGAGAACGAATTGATGATTTCCACAACACACTCCCGGATCTTCGCCATTTCCACAGGTTAGCGAAACGTCTCGACAAGATATCAGAGTTGTAAATGTCTTATTGATCTTGTGGATTTTATCATTAATATTAATGCTACTTTCCATATTCCGCAGGATCATATACAAGTACCGGAAGTATCCTGGTTTCTCCATAGACCCCAAGACAAGTCGCCGAAGATACCGAAGAATTCAACACTGTTATACTACATTTGTTGGTCTTCTCTATAAACCAAGACCAGCACATAATCCACAACAAAACACTAGTCAAAGTAAAAGCGAGAAGTATTAATTCAATTCTCATAAATTTCTTCCATTCGAACCTCTCCAGGACAGTACTCATAATTTATTTTCATTAGGCAAATATGATTGATTTTAATTCGTCGTACAGTTGTTCAGTGTGCAAGAAAGGCTTCAGCACTAAATTAGCTCTAGCAAAACATGATTGTAACCAAGAGAAACATTATCAATATTCGCTACGTCGGAGAGCTCTCTTGTGGGAACAGAGGATTCGTACCAGCAGGAAACTGTACAAGTGTTCAGTGTGTTCAGAAGATTTTGAACGAGAGTCTCATTTAATACAACATATGAATGTTCACAAAAGAAAGCAACAGAAAACCTGTTCAATGTGTCAAGAAAGTTTTACTTCTAAAAAAGCTCTGGTAAAACACCAGAAGGTTTTACACGCGGATAAAACTCCCCCTCAGTGTTCAATTTGTGCTAAAGTCTGTTCAAAAAAGTCTTATCTCCTACAACACATGAAAGTTCACACAAAGTGTAATTCATATCGGTGTTCGGAATGTCTAGAAGAGTTTAAAGATAAAACAACTTTTGTCGAACATAAGAAAACCCATCCACCAAAAAAATCGTTCATGTGTTCCTTTTGTTTTAAGACATTTTCACGTAAATCAATTGTGACTGAACACATGATGTATCATACAGGAGAGAAACCACATCAATGTTCAATGTGCAAGAAAGCATTCACAATTAAAGCTGATCTAGTAAAACACATGAGAGTTCATACGAATGAGAAACCTTATAAGTGTCTAAAATGTCCAAAGAAATTTAAACAAATGTCACATCTGAAGCGACACATGAAAATCCACACAGAGAGGACGTATACGTGCTCCTTGTGTCCAGAAAACTTCTCAAATAAAAATTCTTTAATCAAACATAACCAGGCAAGTCATTTAGAGTCTACAGTCAATATCACAGTGGAGTGTGAAATTAAAAGGCAAGATGAAACTAAAGGTGGGTAATATTAATGGGGAGGGAAGTTGACTGGTGGGGGTAATTGTAAATAAGGTGGGGTGAAATTATCAAGAACGATATTTAAAGATATTTATCTTTTATGGATTGTTGCCTTTTAGCAATTTCCAAATTTTCTTAATTTTAAATAGTTTCACTTTTAGTTTTGTTTTTAATGTATGAAACAAGGATCCATAAGTTGAGAAAATTTTATATTACCAATATATTATAGAAATTAACACAGGCAGGTTTGGCCAGCTGTGGCAAAACGATGAACTATCTATTAAAACTTTTAAATTATTAAAGACATTTTTGAAATTTGTTCAATTTATCCCTCAGAATTTATCTTGTTTCCTTCTGATACCTGACGATGGTCAGTCCCTCAAACTTGTGCAACACTCGGGAGCATTTCGCCATATGCTGGACTGTTTTCAAGACTGATGGGCTGGTCACATCAACTCCAGGCTTAGGGACTGATTACTTCAAATTCCTTATGATAGTAAATCATTCTACTCTACTCCTCTTCAAAGGGGGCTCCTTGACGCGGTGAAGAATGTGTCTGATGAATTAGATTTTTTGGTCTCCTTCCTCAGACCAAACCTAATTACACGAAGTCCTCCCTTCCCTATCCCATCCTCCCTTTTTTCCTTCTCCTCCTCCCTATCCCTCTATTCCCTTCCTGTTTTCAGCCTTTGGGATTCTTCCCACAGGCACTCTAGTTCCATCCCATCCCGTTGAGGTCCTTGACGGTTGTGTAGTTTGCTGTGGAATCTGGATCACCTGGAGGTGTCCCGATTCCTCTCTGGTCTCCCGGGGAGTGACTTTGGGAGTCTTTCGGGTGACAGGTGTATCTCTGGGGCCTGCCTGTTGGATTCCAGAGGTGGTGGCCGAAGAAGGTATGCGCTATGGCAGGTGTCTGGCCCCCCTCGCTTTTGTCCACCGAGGTGGCTCAGGTGTGAGGTTGCTATCCTCATTGCTGGTTTTCTGGCATGCTGGCATGAAGGGTAGGGTATGGCGCGGGTTCCATGCCACATCTGCACTACTTGCAGTGCTGGGGTCCTCTTGCACACAGAGGGGAATTTACAGCTCTTTCTTTGCCTCCTAGGTGCTATTCCTTCACATTCCACCCATTTTTTTTTCTATAAAGCAACAAGAAAGAAGCGACATAACCATGGAGCTCCAAATCCATGAACCTGCTCTTCCTCAACTGTACCAGACTTCACCTGGTCTGTCCTCCTGGACTTGCATTTCAGCAATCATTTTCCAATCATCCTTGCTTCTCCCTCGTATTCACCACCTCCTTGTAGCCCACGCTGGCAATTTGATGAACCAAATTGGGACCTTTACTCTCGTCTTAACTGCTTTTAGTGACGGGCTGGAGTTTTGAGACTCTATGACCGCGGGTTCAATCCCGGCCGGGGGTATGGTTCCATTGATGAACTTTTACACCTCTTCTCGACCTCAGTTTTAACTGCAGCTTCACATTCTTTACCCAAAACCTCTGGCAGGCATTCTTAGAAGTGCGTGCCTTGATGGTCTCCTGCTTGTGCTCGGGCAGTATGTTTGAAACGCCCTGTGTGAGACAGGTACCGGTACAACAGAATCACACTCATCAGTTTTAAGTAGAAGCAAGCAGTCACGTGCCGTGTCATCCGTGACACTAAACGCACTTGCTGGTGGGATTGTTTCTACCATCGCCTATGCTTCCTCTGAGTGCAGTCTGGAAAAAAGTACGGATACTGAAAGGTAAATGCTCTCCCGACCCAGCTCCTGTTCTTCAGGTTGCCAGTGTTGATATCGCAAACCCTCTTAAAGCTGCCAACGAAATTGGTAGTCATCTTGTTTGTATCTCTCAGGGGCTTCATCTATGCCCCTCGTTTTGTTCCTCAAAGTCTACCAGAGAGTTAGAGCCCTTAAACTTCTTCTAAAAGAGAAGAATCTTATGTGCCTTTTACACTTCTGGAACTGGAGGAGACACTCAGCTTGCCGATCATCGGCAGCTGGGCCTGACGGCAATCATATTCGTATGCTACAGCATTTACATCAATAAGCCCTTGCAGTCATATTGCGTCTCTCCAATCTTATTTGGTCACAAGTTCTTCCCCAGCTGTGGAAATCTGCCATTGTTCTCCCTTTCCACAAACCGGTACTACGGGACATGATGACTCCCACCATCGTCCCATTGCTCTTACCAGTGCAGTATGCAAGGTGATGGATCGTCTGGTAAATAGACGTTTGATGTGGTATTTAGACGCACACAAGTCTCTCCACTAGTCAATATGGCTTTCATAAGGGCCGTTTTACCATTGTATCCTTACTACGCTAAGATACGTATGTCCGTAATGCCTTTGCCAATAACAACTCGATTATCGCCATCTTTTTTTGACCTTGAGAAGGCATATAACACAACTTGGAGGTATAATAGCTTGGCCCAGGCCCACTCCATAGGCCTCTGTGGCAATCTACCATTTTTTCTTAAGAATTTAACTGGAAGACATTTTTTGTGTTCGGGTTAATATTAGGCTTTCTCCGGACTTTGTCCAAGCTGAAGGTGTCCCCCAGGAGTGTTCTGAGCACACCACTTTTCTCCTTGCTATAAATAATCTGGCCTCTGTTCTTCCATCCAATATTTGGCCATTGCAATATGTTGATGACTTCGCATATAGCTTGTGCAGGGGCTGTCACATCACTGCAGTTTCTCTCCAGCATGTGGTCAACCATGTTTCCAATTTGGCCACCACTCATGGGTTTAAATTTCCTAGTACCAAAACTCGCCAGATTACTTTAACTAGACGTTCTTGTCTGATCATCCATTGTACCTATAGGGCTCAGGTATCCCAGAATGTGATAGTCAGGTTTCTAGGTTTTCTGTTTGACTGTAGGTTATCCTGGAAACCTCACATTACTTCTCTGAAGGCAATTTGTCATAGCCGGCTGAACCTTCTTAAAACCCTCGCTCATCTTTCATGGGGGGGCTGATCGTAGAACTCTCCTTCGACTACATTCAGCCCTAATTTTATCGAAACTCGATTAAGGCAACCGGGTATATTCAGCGGCATCTCTTGCAACTCTCTCTAGTCTTAATCCCATCCATCACCAGGGATTACGTTTATGCCTATGTGCTTTTTGCTCTTCACCAGTTGAGAGCCTCTATGCAGAGGCGAATATTTCATCCTTGTCCGATCGCTGTGATGCTCATTGCCTTCGCTATTATGTTTGCTCTCATGACCTCCCCTATCCTTCCAAATATAGGATGGTTACTGATATTAGTAGACTTTATTTGTTCGTCGCCCCTGTTTACTCCATTTTCTCTTTGCCTACATTCACTCTTGTCTTCTTTTCAGTTACCACTTTTCTATGTTCAAGTAGCATCTCACTTTTCCCTATCCCCCTTGGGAAGTTCCGATAGTTCGTGTCTGCTCTTTCCCACTGCCATGTGCGAGAACCCAACTGCCTACGGTGGCTTCTTGCTCTTTCTTAACCACTTCCAATCTCATTCTCATGCCATCGCAGTGTACACCGATGGTTCCAAGTCTTCTGACGTTGGATTCGCAGTGGTGTTTCCGGACAGCGTTCTGCGAGGGCATTTATTATCCCAGCTAGTATTTTTAGGCTGAATTGCATGCTATTCTCATAGCACTTATCTGTATTGCATCTATGTCTGTCACCATTTGTGGTCGCTTCAGACTCCCTTAGTAATTTACAGGCTTTGTAGATGAATGGTTCAGAGAACCGACATGTTGATAAATTAGACACATGTGCAACTCTTGGGTATTTTTATTGAGGAAACGTTTCGCCACAGTGGCTTCATCAGTCCATACAAAGGAGAATCTTGAACAGGAGGAGAATGAGGTAATCAGTCCCTCAACCTTGAGTCGATGTGGTCAGTCCATCAATCTTGAATAGAATACGGCATACGTGCTGAGAAGGAGCTTATAAACCGTTGGCAGGAGAGGTGCAGCAGTCATAGGTGGTGTAACATTTGTTCAATGTTGAAGTAGGTCGTGCCCAAGAATTAGGCAAGCGAAGAATTCCCAAGTATTAAGATCCCAAGAAGTTGCAGTGTCTGACAGGTTTGTAGATGAATGGTTCTTTGTATGGACTGATGAAGCCACTGTGTGGCGAAACGTTTCCTCAATAAAGATACCCAAGAGTTGCACATGTGTCTAATTTATCAACATGTCGGTTCTCTGAACCATTCATCTACAAACCTGTCAGACACTGCAACTTCTTGGGATCTTAATACTTGGGAATTCTTCGCTTGCCTAATTCTTGGGCACGACCTACTTCAACATTGAACAAATGTTACACCACCTATGACTGCTGCACCTCTCCTGCCAACGGTTTATAAGCTCCTTCTCAGCACGTATGCCGTATTCTTTTCAAGATTGATGGACTGACCACATCGACTCAAGGTTGAGGGACTGATTACCTCATTCTCTTCCTGTTCTTCAAGATTCTCCTTTGTATGGACTGATGAAGCCACTGTGTGGCGAAACGTTTCCTCAATAAAGATACCCAAGAGTTGCACATGTCTTAATTTATCAACTTCACAGGCTATACGAAAACTTCATACACCTCATCCCCTGGTTCTTCGTATCTAACTTTGGTTATGCAATATCTCTAGCAAGCACTAAGGTATTGTTTTTTGTTGGATCCTCGGTCATGTTGATGTACAGGTCAATGAACAGGCAGACACTGCTACACAGTCAATAGTAAATGTTCCATTCACATTGCTGTAATTGCTCCCCACCTTCGCAGCCATTGGCAACACCGTTGGTCTGATGCACTACATAATAAATTACATATTATTAATCCAAGTATAGGTTTCTGGCCATCTTATCAGTGTCGAGGTTGGGAGACAACTCTCTCCCATTTTCTCATTCACCACGCTCGCCTTACAGATATATCATTGAGTGGTGCCCTGTCCTACTCTGAGAATTGTCAGGTTCCAGTTTCTGTTAGCCACATTCTGTTGGACTGCCCACTCTATCAATGAGCACACAATTACCTCCACTGTCGTCGCTGCTTTACCTTCCCTTCTTGCTGATGGACCCTCCTTTAACCCAGACTCTCTCATTGACTTTTTGACAGCAACTGATTTACTGCACAAACTCTGATGATGATGCCTCTAGCACTCCTTACAGCCCTTTCTCCCTCAACCTCTTGCTACCTTCTACCCCTGCACTCTTCCCTGCCCTGCTGCACTGTATGACCCTTGTAGGTTTCGCGTTTTTTTTTATTATAATAATTATACTTCTTACTGTATTCAGTGCTGGAAATATTAATTGGCTGCTAACTACCTGCCCACTTGTTTAACAGTTGGTGTCAGGGGTAAGCTGGTACAAGTCACCTGATGTTGGTTCAGCCGGCCCTGCTTCTCCCTGTCTTCTGTTGCTTGTGACGGGAATGCCTCCATCTCTGTCTAGGGGAACACTGTTCTCTACTCGCAATACTTAGACTATATTTGGTAATGTCTCCTAGTGAGCCAGGACATACATCCCTTGACTCTGTGCAACTGTTCACAGAGCATTACTTAGTGATATTTGACGTGTTCACGGGTCATGTCATGAAACACTACATCTCTGATCCCAAGTTACTCTCAACCTACATCACTTTGACAACTATACACTGTCGTAGGTGAGAATTTGAAATTGCTGAACTCGGTTTAGAAGACTTTGCGTAGCAGAGTTTACTGCCAGAGGGGAATCATAGGCCTTTGTCCTGTGTGGAAAAAATAATAATAATTGAACTTTTCATGTCAGAGGAAAGAAAGTCTCCCTGATAACATTGAGTATACATAGTGTATAGTGTATACTACAGTGGCTCCCTAGTATATTGATGATAAAGGCTAAAGTGTCATTTGAAAACAGGTGAATTTGTAAATGAAGTGATAAGCCTATAGAGGAAGGTGCCAGAAGTCGCCAGAAACTTACCACAGGTCAGCTGTTTTTAATAATCTTCCTGGCCTGCTAGTGTACTCGCATATAATCTAGTGATACCAGTGAATAGCAGAATACAGTGTTGTAGTAGCAACTAACCAGTATTATAATGGTACTTAGTGGAGTGGAGTGACTTTCATTAGTTTCTTTTCTTGAAATAAGAGACGTTACTGTGAATTTCATATAACCTGTAGTTACCAGCGGTCGCAATATACACAACGAGAAGCAATTATTACTACAGAAAAAGCGTCCTTCCTCCAAAATTTGCACCAGTCAACTATAGTGATAATATAGCATTTATTGTGGTGGAGACGGAGAAAAAAAAAAATAGAAAAGCCAGATACAGCGATCGATAAACAAGGAGGTGACCGTTCGTCATTGTAGGAGCTGCCAGATATCACCGGCTCTTCAACACGCAAGTTATACTTTTGTATCAGTCAAATCACATATTACTCGGGTAGATAATTTCCAGTAGATCCTTCATGTGTTAGCTCAAATCACCGACCAGTATGTTTTAATAAGTGACCCACTGATCAGAGCAGATCGACTGGTCCGGACCCTTGACTGGTCCGAACCCTTGACTGGTCCGAACCCGGGACTGGTTTCAAACAGTTTCGTTGGACAATAAAGCAGACTGTAAACGGATGGGGTTGTAGGCGCCCTTATAAACACAAACATTAAAAATCAGGAACGTGACGGTAAGCTGTCCAATATACAAAAAGAGTTAGAAACAGAAATACAAATAGCTAGAGCTTCATTTAAGGTTATTAATATAATATTCAAGAGGTTGCTAGTAGAATTGCAGTAAATCAACCATTCAAATCATTATGAAGCTGTGTGTAGTCTGTGGTCAGTCAAACAAACGGGCTTCCACATGGATAAATTGTCATTTTTGTGGAAATTGGTGTCACGCCCCTTGTGCAGATATCCCAGAACTAGCTACAAGCAGTATTAAAACAGAGAAGTGTTTCTGGGTATGCCCAAATGAGAAAAATTTGTGGACTAAAATCACAAGGGTATTAAAAGAGGACAACATCAAAGCTGCTTTCATAGAAAACCTGGAAGCTTTCTACAACAGATGGGAACATAAAAAGTCTGGGCTGAATGGTACTGCCCTTGATACTGGCCATGTAGTCACAAACTGTAAGGCTGGAGGTGATGTCCTGGGAGACAGTAATAGTAAAGCTGGAGGTGCTGTCCTGGGAGACAGTAATGGTGAAGCTGGAGGTGCTGTCCTGGGAGACAGAAATGGTGAAGCTGGAGATACTGTCCTGGGAGACAGAAATGGTGAAGCTGGAGATACTGTCCTGGGAGACAGTAATGGTGAAGCTGGAGATACTGTCCTGGGAGACAGAAATGGTGAAGCTGGAGATACTGTCCTGGGAGACAGTAATGGTGAAGCTGGTGATTTTGTCCAGGTAGTCGGGAATTATACGCAGGAAGGAATACATATAAATGACCTCATAGGGGACAGGAGCCATAGTAGGGAAACAAGTGTAGTCAAAGAAAAGATAAAACCAATATTGCAAACTAGAAATACCGCAGGAAATAGCAAACAAGAGGACTCCAATAGCAATAGTGAGGATAAATTACCAAAAACAACTGGTGGGAGCTCCATTGTTGGTGCTAGGGAGGATAGAAGTAAGACAGGGAAACATGCACCAACAGGAATACAGTCACAGAAACCCAAGGCAAGCGGAAACCAAGCCTGTGCACATACTATGCACTTGGTATCTGCTGGCATGGGAAATCTGGAAAAACAGATGGGACGTGCAACTATGACCACCCTAGAAAATGCCATGCCCATATGACAACAGGAAAATGCAAACTCCCTTCCTGTAAGCTTTTTCACCCTGAAATGTGTACCTCTTCAGTACAGGAAAGACTGTGCTATAACTTAAATTGCCAGGCATACCATCTAAAGGGGACAAAAAGATACAAAACATCCAGGCCATGGGAAAACCAGGGTAGCCACAGCCACTCAAGAGGGAGAGGTTTTTTAGTGCCAGGAAGGAAAAAAAACTGGCAGGAAATGGCAGAAATCGTACACCAAATCCAGTCATTCCTGGAGTGGAACCACAGTCGATGGCCTCCACTCCAAACCAACAGATACAGATACTAATGCCGGAAAAAAAATCCCCCCCAGTACCAACAATACCACCAGTCCGATAACATTCTTCTTTGCAAATATACAGGGTCTAAAGCCAGCAACAAACAACAAAATACCTTTCATCCGTGGACTGCTTGCAGAGGCAAAGGCAATGTTCGCGGCTTTCCTAGACCCCTAAAGGTCACTTGGAAAAATGAAATAGGACCCCGGGTTAAAAAACCTATACAGATGTGACAGAGTGAACGGGAAAAAGGGGGGGGGTTGGCCTGAAAATTTGCAGAGCACTTTTTGCACAGAACTGCTTAATGCTCAAATGACGTGTGGATTTTTAGCAGTAAAGGTCGAGAACCCAAAACCTAGTCATTTGGTAGCTACAACCTCCGGGATGCAACATCCCAGAAATTTCCCGGGAACAGCTGTTAAAAATTGCCCACTGCTGGAAAATTTTCCCAGTCCTGCCCCCAACATCTTGCCCCTGGGGGATTTCAATTAAGCACCAAAAATGGAGGAAATAAGCAAATAATATTGTTGCATATAACCCCCAGGAGGAGCTTGATGAAAACTCCACTCACACGAGTTTTTTAAAACTTGCACAAAATTAAATTAAAAACCAGCAAAAAATAGAGCCTACTAACTGGAGAATACCAGACCTCATTTCCAAACAATGATGATCTGATAAGAAATGTCACCTATCAAAAACAATATCTCGACAAAACATAATTTGGGGTTCAACATTATGCGAGGACCCCCAGCCCGAAAAAATTTGAGACAAACCGAGGGACATTCCCCAAAATTTCAACTTCAAAAAAAAAAACATAAAGTGGGACCAAGTAAACCAAATTTCAAACCCGATTAAGCTGGAAGATATACTAAGCAACACAGACCCAAACTTATGCCTAAACAGATTAACTCGGTGGCACTCGTGAAATGCACAAGGCTTTTCCCTAAGAAAAAGGAGGAGTAGATGTAAAACAAAAGAGACAGGCGCTCCCTTTCACGACGGAAAAGAAAAAACGAGCGGCTAAAGAGGTCAATATCTGAAAAAGCGCAGGGAGACACGGTCAGAGAAATAGCAAGCTCGAACTTAAGCTAAAAAAAACCTTTAGGAGTCAGGAATCGCGGGAAGAACTAAAAGCTATAAATGAAATCGAAAGAAACCCAAAGTATTTCTTCTCCTATGCCAAATCAAAATCGAGAACAACGCCCAGTATTGGGCCCCTACTTAAACAAGATGGGTCCTACACAGATGACAGCAAGGAAATGAGTGAGCTACTCAAGTCCCAATATGACTCAGTTTTTAGCAAGCCGCTAACCAGATTGAGAGTCGAAGATCAAAATGAATTTTTTATGAGAGAGCCACAAAATTTGATTAACACAAGCCTATCCGATGTTATCCTGACGCCAAATGACTTCGAACAGGCGATAAATGACATGCCCATGCACTCTGCCCCAGGGCCCGACTCATGGAACTCTGTGTTCATCAAGAACTGCAAGAAGCCCCTATCACGAGCCTTTTCCATCCTATGGAGAGGGAGCATGGACACGGGGGTCGTCCCTCAGTTACTAAAAACAACAGACATAGCCCCACTCCACAAAGGGGGCAGTAAAGCAACAGCAAAGAACTACAGACCAATAGCACTAACATCCCATATAAAAATCTTTGAAAGGGTCCTAAGAAGCAAGATCACCACCCATCTAGAAACCCATCAGTTACACAACCCAGGGCAACATGGGTTTAGAACAGGTCGCTCCTGTCTGTCTCAACTACTGGATCACTACGACAAGGTCCTAAATGCACTAGAAGACAAAAAGAATGCAGATGTAATATATACAGACTTTGCAAAAGCCTTCGACAAGTGTGACCATGGCGTAATAGCGCACAAAATGCGCGCTAAAGGAATAACAGGAAAAGTCGGTCGATGGATCTATAATTTCCTCACTAACAGAACACAGAGAGTAGTCGTCAACAGAGTAAAGTCCGAGGCAGCTACGGTGAAAAGCTCTGTTCCACAAGGCACAGTACTAGCTCCCATCTTGTTCCTCATCCTCATATCCGACATAGACAACGATGTCAGCCACAGCACCGTGTCTTCCTTTGCAGATGACACCCGAATCTGCATGACAGTGTCTTCCATTGCAGACACTGCAAGGCTCCAGGCGGACATCAACCAAATCTTTCAGTGGGCTGCAGAAAACAATATGAAGTTCAACGATGAGAAATTTCAATTACTCAGATATGGTAAACATGAGGAAATTAAATCTTCATCAGAGTACAAAACAAATTCTGGCCACAAAATAGAGCGAAACACCAACGTCAAAGACCTGGGAGTGATTATGTCGGAGGATCTCACCTTCAAGGACCATAACATTGTATCAATCGCATCTGCTAGAAAAATGACAGGATGGATAATGAGAACCTTCAAAACTAGGGAGGCCAAGCCCATGATGACACTCTTCAGGTCACTTGTTCTATCTAGGCTGGAATATTGCTGCACTCTAACAGCACCTTTCAAGGCAGGTGAAATTGCCGACCTAGAAAATGTACAGAGAACTTTCACGGCGCGCATAACGGAGATAAAACACCTCAATTACTGGAGCGCTTGAGGTTTCTAAACCTGTATTCCCTGGAACGCAGGAGGGAGAGATACATGATTATATACACCTGGAAAATCCTAGAGGGACTAGTACCGAACTTGCACACGAAAATCACTCACTACGAAAGAAAAGATTTGGGCAGACGATGCACCATCCCCCCAATGAAAAGCAGGGGTGTCACTAGCACGTTAAGAGACCATACAATAAGTGTCAGGGGCCCGAGACTGTTCAACTGCCTCCCAGCACACATAAGGGGGATTACCAACAGACCCCTGGCAGTCTTCAAGCTGGCACTGGACAAGCACCTAAAGTCAGTTCCTGATCAGCCGGGCTGTGGCTCGTACGTTGGTTTGCGTGCAGCCAGCAGCAACAGCCTGGTTGATCAGGCGCTGATCCACCAGGAGGCCTGGTCACAGACCGGGCCGCGGGGGCGTTGACCCCCGAAACTCTCTCCAGGTAAACTCCAGGTAAACACTGTGCTTAGAGTATTACTGCTGTTTGGCGAGTGGGTCATCATATTGTTCAAGCAAGTTGTTTGACTGCCTCGATGGTTCAGAAGTTAGCTTATTTATGGACTTTAGTCACAGTCTAATTCTAATCTCTCTCC
The DNA here is from genome assembly GCF_026875155.1 of Cherax quadricarinatus. Taxonomy (NCBI): domain Eukaryota; kingdom Metazoa; phylum Arthropoda; class Malacostraca; order Decapoda; family Parastacidae; genus Cherax; species Cherax quadricarinatus. The sequence goes on along the minus strand of NC_069487.1, from coordinate 21,149,617 downwards.
TTGGATCCTGAGATAGGAAGCATAGGCACTGTTATGCCACTAAAAACAATCTTCAATAAATCTATCAAAACAGGGCAACTGCCTGAGTTGTGGAAGACAGCAAATGTAGTCCCGATTTTTAAAAAAGGAGACAGGCTGCACTAAATTATAGACCAGTGTCACTGACATTTATTGTATATAAAGTTGAGAAGATTATAAGGAAAAAAGTGATGGAGCACATGGAACTGAATGGACTTGGACATGACAACTAATACTGCTTCAGGTAAGGGAAATCCTGCATCATGAACCTATTGGAATTTTTATGACAAAGTAACAGAGGTAAGACAGGAGAAAGGGGATCGGTAGACTGCATATTCTTGGACTGTGAGAAAGCTTTCGACACAGTACCACACATGAGGCTGGTTGAAAAACTAGAGGAGGCAGGAAATGGAGGGAAAGTACTGCAATGAATCAGGGAATACCTAACAGGAAGGAATCGTCGTTTGTCTGTTCGAGACTAGGTGTCAGAATAGGTGCAAGGGTCACCTCTTCAAGGGGAGGGGGGCTCCTTGCAGCAGTGAAAAGGCTCTTGGTCTGTGGGAATGAACCCTTCGGTAGTCTTCCTCCAATCGAACCTAATTACCCGCTCTTGATTTAGGGAATTGGATCTGTGCTCCAGTTCCCCGAATTAAGCCTGAATGCCTTCCACATCCCCCCCCAGGCGCTGTATAATCCTCCGGGTTTAGCGCTTCCCCCTTGATTTTAATAATAATAATACACTACTGGCCTGAATCTAAAGTCCCGCCCGTCGTATGGTTTGTTTGCAATTGTGTTATTACGATTTCGAGTCATGATGACAGTTTTGAGGAGACGTAAGCTAGAGTTAGTCACTGCCACGCTGGTGGGAGATGCATTTGTGGTCACAGTGGTGTTTATGCTAACCTTCTTATGGTGTATAAATATACCTAGTTGGATGAATCTTGTGTAGCCTGCTGGCCCAGTGACCAATGCGTCGGTGTGGAGCTTTAAGACAAACTTGCCGCGAGTTCAACCCCCACCCGTGATATGGGGTTTGTTTACAATAATGTTATTACGATTTCATGAGTAAAATACACTGTGTGTTTGGAGTGGTAGCGTGAGGGGGTGAATACTCGCCTATTTGTGGTTGCAGGGGTCGATACATAACTCCTGGCCCCGCCTCTTCACTGATCGCTTCTAGGTCCCCTCTCCCCCTGCTCCATGAGCTTTATCATACCTCGTCTAAAAACTATGTATGGTTCCTGCCTCCACTACATTTGCCAGACTATTCTACTTCCTGACAACTCTATGCCTAAAGAAATACTTCCTAACATCTCCTTGACTCATCTAAGTCTTCAGCTTCCATTTGTGACTCCTTGTTTCTGTGTCCCATCTCTGGAACATCCTGTCTCTGTCCACCTTGTCAATTTCTCGCAGTATTTTATGTCGTTATCATGTCTCTTCTAGCCCTCCTGTCCTCCAGTGTCGTCAGGCCTATTTCCCTTAACCTTTCTTCGTAGTACATTCCTCTTAGCGCTGGAACTAGCCTTGTTCCAAGTCTTTGCACTTTCTCTAATTTCTTGACGTGCTTGACCAGGTGTGTGATCCAAACTGGTGCTATATACTCCAATATGGGCCTGACGTACATGGTGTACAGAATCTTGAACGATTCCTTACTGAGGTATCGGAAAACTTTCTTAGGTTTGCCAGGCGCCCATATGCTGCAGCAGTTACCTAGTTGATGTGCACCTCAGGAGATGTGTTCAGTATTATACTCGCCCCAAGATCCTTTTCCTTAAGTAAGGTTTGCAGTCTTTGGCCACCTAGCCTATACTCTGTCTGCGATCTTCTTTGCCCTTCCCCGATCTGCATGACTTTGCACTTGGCGGGGTTAAATTCGAGGAGCCAGTTGCTGGACCAGGCTTGCAACGTGTCCAGGTCTCTTCCTAGTCCTGCCTGGTCCTCATATGATTTAATCCTCCTCATTAGCCTCACATCATCTGTGAACAGGGACACTTCTAAGTCTATCCCTTCCATCATGTCATTCACATATAACACAAATAGCACTGGTTCTAGGATTGATTCCTATGGAACCCCGATCATCACAGGCGCTCACTGTGACATCTCGTCACGTATAATGACTCGTTGTTGCTTCCCTGTAAGGTATTCTCTGATCCATTGCAGTGCCTTTCCTGTTATACGTGCCTGATCCTCTAGCTCTTGCACTAATCTCTTGTGAGGAACTGAGTCGAAGTCCAAGAAAATGCAATCAACCCAACCCTCTCTCTAGTGTCTTCCGTTGCCTTGTCATAAAACTCCAGTAGGTTTGTGACACAAGATTTTCCTTCCCAGAATCCGTGCTGGATGTCGTTTATAAGCTTGTTCCCTTCTAAATGCTCTACCACTCTCCTGATAATCTTCTCTATGACTTTGCATACTATACACGTCGTCCATACCTCAGATAGTTGCCCAGTTTCAATGGATGTGTTGAAAATTGTGGTCAGTGGCAATGCAGTATCTTTGTTCCTTCTCTAAGGACCCACTGAGAGATGTCCGATCCCATTGCCTTTGAGGTATCAAGGTCACTTAGCTTCTTCACCTCCTCCTCGGTTGTGTATTTCATCCAACACTTGTTGGTATATCCCTTGTTGGTGTCCCCCTCTGTTCTCACTTCCCAGAGCCCTTCCTGTCTCCACTGTAAATACTTCCTTAAATCTCATGTTGAGCTTCTCACATACCTCTTGGTCGTTTCTTGTGAGCCCCCCACCTTCTTTCCTCAGCCTGATTACCTGGTCCTTGACTGTTGTCTTCCTCCTGATGTGGCTAAACAACAGCTTCGGGTCTGACTTGACTATGGATGCTATGTCGCTTTTGTACTGTCGCATACTCATTTCTGGCTCTTCGACTTATCTCTATTTTCCTGGGTCCTTCGTCTTCTGTACTTTTTCCATTCTCTAGTGCATTTTGTTTTTGCCTCCCTTCACTTTTGGGTAAACCAAGAGCTCGTTCTGGTCTTCCCATTATTTCTGTTGCCCTTGGGAACAAACCTCTCCTCTGCCTTTTTGCATTTTGTTGTCAATTAGTCCATTTCGTTTACTGATTTTCCTGCCAGTTCTCTTTCCCAATGAACTTCTTGCAGGAAGTTCCTCATACCTGTGTAGTCCCTCTTATTTTAGTTTGGCTTCACCCAGCTACCCTCTCCACTTGTAACTGAACTATGTATTCAAAGGTCAGACCCATGTGATCACTGTGTGTATGTGTGTGTGTGTGTGTGTGAGTGTTTCTGAATTTTTTTGGGTAAGCGTATTGTAAACCTGGCTGGAGATAGCAGGTACTGTTCACTACCACCAATCATATGTCACTGATAACAAACGAGGAGCACTTTTTGTTGTTACTCTGTGAAGGTGTCGCTTACTTTTTATTTCTCCAGGCAGGAGAGACGTCTCCCTCTACTGATCTTCCATTTCTCTGCAGTTATACCCAAACTGTATTGTTCTTATATACACATGAGGAGTTGAATCCGTGCTGGATTAAGTGTCTGTGAAGATCCATCATCTCTGCTGAGAACCATAAAGGACATCAGTCATGATAGTATGACTAGTAACTGTCATGAAGATCCTACAGGATACTGCAGCCTGAAGTCCTGGAGTAATTCCAGCCAAGAACAGAGTGGTCAGTGAACCACTCACTTACCTGGACCAACATTAAGTTTACGTTGCGTTTAGTCGACTATTTTTATCAAGAAGATAAACCTCAGAAGATTCATCTATAAAACTAAACTTTGTTAATACAAAGAGAACCAGGAAACAGACTAGAAAGACGTAACTATTGTTTCTCGACAAGAAAAATGATCAGTCTTCCTTGTTCGTAAACTGTGTAAGTCAACGACGCTGCTGTTCATCTCATATAGATCTCCAAATAGCATTTTGAGACATAATTAATAGAGAAAGATTGACAGATATTTTATAAAGTTTTACGAAACATTGTCTACAATGTCACTTTAATACGGATGATCCAGCGAGTCTCTGCTACACAAACAACAACACTCAATATTGACAATTATTTATAAAAGCCTTTTTCAAAAACAAGACAGTAAAAAACGGGACTAAAAGCAGGATAGAAAATCAAAGAAAGTTTGAAAGCAACGAGTGAAGATTAACGAGCTAAACTGAGGCTCCAGCAAGTGAAGATTAACCAGCGAAACAGTCTTCAACTCTTTCCTTCATAGACGCTCTGAACCTGTCTCGCTCTTAGGTGTTTCTCTCAGGAGACAATATTTCTCAAACTAATTCATAAACCAGGTGACGACTCAAGGTGATCATGGAACCCAAGGTAAGTGCTTTATATATGAGATAACATAACTTGCATATCTGTCTAGAAGTTTTTGGGTTCTCCAATGCTCCAATATTAATAGTTTTGTTTCCACTGACCACAATAACTAGCGGCCATTAAGAAGGTGGAACACTTGTAGACATGAAGGAATTCTCCCTTTCATCTGAGTTTTTCACATTGCTGAGTATTGAACTTAGACAAACTGGTGCTCGTGGCTTGCTTGATAGCGTCCTCACCTCAAACACTGAGAGTCCGGGGATCGATTCCCGTTACGGGTGAAACATTGGGATGTTTCTTACACCTGTCTGCTGTTTACCAGCAGTCAGTGGTACCTGAGTGTTCAGTCACTGTTGTTGTCGCATTCTGAGGGAAGAAATTAACCAAGTTACAAAAAGTTAACATAACAGGAACTTCTAGATATTCAGTGTCAGCTACGGTCTTATGGTTTTTCACATTGACTGGTATGGACATGGACTAATTTTTGTCGTGCAAATAAAATTGTCTTACATCATAACCTTTACAAAGAAATCTTTATTCTTTTAATGATTGGTCATGTACTTGAAGATTTATTGACGAGCAGGAAGCTGTCTACCAGCGTTATGTCAGTCACCTCCGAAAGTGACACACAATGCTTCCCGCAGCTGCCGGGTAGCTGAGATACCACTTCACCCTGGTACTGAGACAGCTTCACCACTCCTGGGTAGCAGACTTTCACCAGCTCCTGGGTAGCTGAGCAGCTTACAGCTGCCTGGGTAGCTGAGACAGCTTCACCAGCTGCCTGGGTATGGGACAGCTTCAGCAGCTGCCTGGGTAGCTGAGCAGACTTCACCAGCTGCATGGGTACAGAATGTTTCACATTAACCTTACAAGAAATAGTCTGATTATTTTACCATGCTTGGGTAGCTGACTGAAGCTTACATAGCGCCTGGGTAGCTGAGAACATTATCTAGCTGTTTGGATAGTGACCTTCACCAGCGCCGTACTGAACCACACTTCACCAGCTGCCTGGGTAGCTGAGACACCTTCACCAGCTGCCTGGGTAGCTGAGACAGCTTCACCAGCTGCCTGGGTAGCTGAGACAGCTTCACCAGCTGCCTGGGTAGCTGAGACAGCTTCACCAGCTGCCCGGATAGCTGAGACAGCTTCACCAGCTGCCCGGATAGCTGAGACAGCTTCACCAGCTGCCTGGATAGCTGAGACAGCTTCACCAGCTGCCTGGTATAGCTGAGACAGCTTCACCAGTGCCGGATAGCTGAGACAGCTTCACCAGCTGCCGGATAGCTGAGACAGCTTCACCAGCTGCCTGGTAGCTGAGACACTTTCACCAGCTGCCTGGATAGATGAGACAGCTTCACCAGCTGCTTCGGTAGCTGAGACAGCTTCACCAGTTGCCTGGGTAGCTGAGACACCTTCACCAGTTGCCTGGGTAGCTGAGACAGCTTCACCAGCTGCCTGGGTAGCTGAGACAGCTTCACCAGCTGCCTGGGTAGCTGAGACAGCTTCACCAGCTGCCTGGGTAGCTGAGACACCTTCACCAGCTGCCTGGTAGCTGGACAGCTTCACCAGCTGCCTGGGTAGGTGAGACAGCTTCACCAGTTACATGGGTAGCTGAGACAGCTTCACCAGTTGCCTGGATAGCTGAGACACCTTCACCAGCTGCCTGGGTAGCTGAGACACCTTCACCAGCTGCCTGGGTAGCTGAGACACCTTCACCAGCTGCCTGGTAGCTGAGACACCTTCACCAGCTGCCTGGGTAGCTGAGACACCTTCACCAGCTGCCTGGGTAGCTGAGACACCTTCACCAGCTGCCTGGGTAGCTGAGACAGCTTCACCAGCTGCCTGGGTAGCTGAGACACCTTCACCAGCTGCCTGGGTAGCTGAGACACCTTCACCAGCTGCCTGGGTAGCTGAGACACCTTCACCAGCTGCCTGGGTAGCTGAGGACAGCTTCCCAGCTGCCTGGGTAGCTGAGACAGCTTCACCATTTCGGTAGTAGACAGCTTCACCAGTGCCTGGTAGCTGAGACGACTTCACGAGCTGCCTGTGTAGCTGAGCAGCTTTCACAGGCCTGGTAGTGCAGCTTTCACGAGCTGCCTGGGTTACTGAGACAGCTCACGTCTCCTGGGTAGCAGGACACTTCAGGAGCTGCTGGGTATCTGAGACATGCTCACAGCTGCTGGGTGCTTGAGTTGCAGCTGTTCCTGGAGCAGCTGTTCCTGGGTGCTGAGACAGTTCACGCTGCCATGGTTAGCTGAGAGCGCTTCACGCAGCTGGTGCCTGAAGCAGCGTTCCTAGCTGCCTGGGTACTGGAAGCACTGTTCACTTTACCTAGCAGTGTTCCTGGAGCAGTGTTCCTGAAGCAGTGTTCCTGGAGCAGTGTTCCTGGAGCAGTGTTCCTGGAGCAGTGTTCCTGGAGCAGTGTTCCTGGAGCAGTGTTCCTGGCAGCACCTGTGGTTCCTGGAGCCAGCTGTTCCTGGGAGCGTGTTCCTGGAGCAGTGTTCCTGGAGCAGCGTTCCTGGAGCAGCGGTTCCTGAGCAGCGTTCCTTGAGCAGCAGTTTTCTTGAGCAGCTGTTCTTGGGAGCTGAGCAGTTCTCCTGAAGCAGCGTTCTGGAGCAGCGTTCCTGGAGCTGAGCGTTTCCTGGAGCAGCGTTCCTGGAGCAGCGTTCCTGGAGCAGCGTTCCTGGAGCAGCGTTCCTGGAGCAGCGTTCCTGGAGCAGCGTTCCTGGAGCAGCGTTCCTTGAGCAGCGTTCCTGAGCAACGTTTCCTCGGAGCAACGTTCCTGAGCAGCGTTCCTGGAAGCTGAACGTTCCTTGAGCAGCGTTCCTGGAGCAGCGTTCCTGGAGCAGCGTTCCTTGAGCAGCATTCCTGAAGCAGCGTTCCTGAAGCAGCGTTCCTTGAGCAGCATTCCTGGAGCAGCGTTCCTGGAGAAACGTTCCTGGAGCTGAACACGTTCCTGAGCAACGTTCCTGGGTGCTGAGACGTTCCTCGAGCAGCGTTCCTGCACTTCGCAGCTTCCTGGAGCTGAATGCTTCCTCGAGCAGCGTTCCTGGAGCAACGTTCCTGGAGCATGTTCCTGGAGCACGTTCCTCGGTAGCAACGTCCTCGAAGCAGCGTTCCTGAGCAGTGTTCCTGGAGCAGCGTTCCTGAAGCACGTTCCTGAGCAACGTTCCTGGAGCAGCTGTTCCTGGAGACAGTTCCCGTTCCTGAGCAGCGTTCCTGGAGCAACGTTTCCGAGCAGCGTTCCTGGAGCAACGTTCCTGGAGCAACGTTCCTGAGCAACGCTTCCTGGAGCAACGTGTCCTGGAGCAACGTTCCTGGAGCAACGTTCCCGAGCAGCGTTCCTGAGCACGTTCCAGCGCGTTCTGGACAACTTCGAGCAGCGTTCCTGGAGCAACGTTCCTGGAGCAACGTTCCTGGAGTCCACCTTCACTAGCTTCCTGGAGCAACGTTCCTGGAGCAACTCACTCATCCTGGAGCAAACGTTTCCTGGAGCAAACTCTGACACTTCCTGGAGCAACGTTCCTGGAGCAACGTTCCTAGCTCCCTGAGCAGCTTCCTGAAGCAGCGTTCCTGGAGCAGCGTTCCTCTAGCATCTTTCCTGGAGCAGCATTCCTGGAGCAGCGTTCCTGAAGCAGCGTTCCTGGAGCAGCATTCCTCTAGCATCTTTCCTGGAGCAGCTTTCCTGGAGCAGCGTTCCTGAGCAGCATTCCTGGAGCAGCGTTCCTCTAGCATCTTTCCTGAAGCAGCGTTCCTGGAGCAACGTTCCTGAAGCAGCGTTCCTGGAGCAACGTTCCTGGAGCAACGTTCCTGGAGCAACGTTCCTGGAGCAACGTTCCTGGAGCAGCGTTCCTCGAGCAGCGTTCCTGGAGCAGCATTCCTCTAGCATCTTTCCTGGAGCAGCATTTCTGGAGCAGCGCTCCTGAAGCAGCGTTCCTGGAGCAGCGTTCCTCTAGCATCTTTCCTGAAGCAGCGTTCCTGGAGCAACGTTCCTCGAGCAGCGTTCCTGAAGCAGCGTTCCTGGAGCAGCGTTCCTCTAGCATCTTTCCTGGAGCAGCATTCCTGGAGCAGCGTTCCTGAAGCAGCATTCCTGGAGCAGCGTTCCTGGAGCAGCGTTCCTCTAGCATCTTTCCTGGAGCAGCATTCCTGGAGCAGCGTTCCTGAAGCAGCATTCCTCTAGCATCTTTCCTGGAGCAGCGTTCCTGAAGCAGCGTTCGTGGAGCAGCGTTCCTGAAGCAGCGTTCCTCTAGCATCTTTCCTGAGCAGCGTTCCTGAAGCAGCGTTCGTGGAGCAGCGTTCCTGAAGCAGCGTTCCTCTAGCATCTTTCCTGGAGCAGCGTTCCTGAAGCAGCGTTCGTGGAGCAGCGTTCCTGAAGCAGCGTTCCTCTAGCATCTTTCCTGGAGCAGCGTTCCTGAAGCAGCGTTCGTGAAGCAGCGTTCCTGAAGCAGCGTTCCTCTAGCATCTTTCCTGGAGCAGCGTTCCTGAAGCAGCGTTCGTGGAGCAGCGTTCCTGAAGCAGCGTTCCTCTAGCATCTTTCCTGGAGCAGCGTTCCTGGAGCAGCTTTCCTTGAGCTGATATTTTTATATAATTGTTGTAGTTTGGTGTATAAAATCTATGTCAAACTTCTGACGATTTTGAAAGCTCGCTTTTTGGAATCTAACCTGGTGGTTTGAATTAGAAGTTTTGTGTATTTATTAACACTGATTTTACATAACTAAGAGTATTTCTTCTAGTGTTATATAGTGTTATAACTTAATGCTAACTTAGAATGTAGAATAACTTAATGCTAACTTAGAACGTGGACTAACTTGAAGGTAACTTTAAAATTACACAACTTTAAGGTGAAGATAATTATCAGTTTTAAGGTTGACGTAACTTTAAAAATTAATTTTGTGTCGAAAAGTATTCCAAAGTATTCAAAAAGTATTCCTTGGAGATGATACTATACTTGCTCAATAATTAATTTAATTGCTTGATGGAGAAATAATTCAGATAAGGAAAGCTGTAAGTGGCATAACTTATTTTATATCAGATAATGTTAAGTGGAGAGTGACAATAATATCATGGGTTTATACTAGTGGGTAGAACATGGGTTTATACTAGTGGGTAGAACATGGGTTTATACTAGTGGGTAGAACATGGGTTTATACTAGTGGGTAGAACATGGGTTTACACTAGTGGGTAGAACATGGGTTTACACTAGTGGGTAGAACATGGGTTTACACTAGTGGGTAGAACATGGGTTTACACTAGTGGGTAGAACATGGGTTTACACTAGTGGGTAGAACATGGGTTTACACTAGTGGGTAGAACATGGGTTGACACTAGTGGGTAGAACATGGGTTGACACTAGTGGGTAGAACATGGGTTGACACTAGTGGGTAGAACATGGGTTTACACTAGTGGGTAGAACATGGGTTGAAACTAGTGGGTAGAACATGGGTTGACACTAGTGGGTAGAACATGGGTTTACATTAGTGGGTAGAACATGGGTTTATACTAGTGGGCAGAACATGGGTTTACACTAGTGGGTAGAACATGGGTTTATACTAGTGGGTAGAACATGGGTTTACACTAGTGGGTAGAACATGGGTTTACACTAGTGGGCAGAACATGGGTTTATACTAGTGGGTAGAACATGGGTTTACACTAGTGGGTAGAACATGGGTTTATACTAGTGGGTAGAACATGGGTTTACACTAGTGGGTAGAACATGGGTTTACACTAGTGGGTAGAAACATGGGTTTACACTAGTGGGCAGAACATGGGTTTATACTAGTGGGTAGAACATGGTTTACACTAGTGGGTAGAACATGGGTTTACACTAGTGGGTAGAACATGGGTTTACACTAGTGGGCAGAACATGGGTTTATACTAGTGGGTAGAACATGGGTTTACACTAGTGGGTAGAACATGGGTTTATACTAGTGGGTAGAACATGGGTTTACACTAGTGGGTAGAACATGGGTTTACACTAGTGGGTAGAACATGGGTTTACACTAGTGGGCAGAACATGGGTTTATACTAGTGGGTAGAACATGGGTTTACACTAGTGGGTAGAACATGGGTTTACACTAGTGGGTAGAACATGGGTTTATACTAGTGGGTAGAACATGGGTTTACACTAGTGGGTAGAACATGGGTTTACACTAGTGGGTAGAACATGGGTTTACACTAGTGGGTAGAACATGGGATTTTCTACACTAGTGGGTAGAACATGGGTTTACACTAGTGGGTAGAATATGGGTTTACACTAGTAGGTAGAACATGGGTTTACACTAGTGGGTAGAACATGGGTTTACACTAGTGGGTAGAACATGGGTTTACACTAGTGGGCAGAACATGGGTTTACACTAGTGGGTAGAACATTGGTTTACACTAGTGGGTAGAACATGGGTTTACACTAGTGGGTAGAACATGGGTTTACACTAGTGGGTAGAACATGGGTTTACACTAGTGGGTAGAACATGGGTTTACACTAGTGGGTAGAACATGGGTTTACACTAGTGGCAGAACATGGGTTTACACTAGTGGGTAGAACATGGGTTTACACTAGTGGGTAGAACATGAGTTTACACTACTGGCTAGAACATGGGTTTACATAGTGGCTAGACATGGGTTTACACTAGTGGTAGAACATGGGTTTACACTAGTGTGGCTAGAACATGGGTTTACACTAGTGGGTAGAACATGGGTTTACACTAGTGGGTAGAACATGGGTTTACACTAGTGTCTAGAACATGGGTTTACACTAGTGGGTAGAACATGGGTTTACACTAGTGGGTAGAACATTGGTTTACACTAGTGGGTAGAACATGGGTTTACACTAGTGGGTAGAACATGGGTTTACACTAGTGGGTAGAACATGGGTTTACACTAGTGGGTAGAACATGGGTTTACACTAGTGGGCAGAACATGGGTTTACACTAGTGGGCAGAACATGGGTTTACACTAGTGAGCAGAACATGGGTTTAAACTAGTGTGCAGACCATGGGATTAAACTAGTGGGTACAACATGGGTTTAAACTAGGGGATGTAGATCTTTAGCTCAAGTACTTTCGCACTTGTCAGTGCGTCATCAGGAGCTATGCAGTGCCACCGGGCTGCCCAGATTATTGTACCAAATATCTCTGCCATAGAATGAAATATAATTGAATATTCTCTCTTGAAACATGACAGGAATACCGTATATAACTCAAATGTTGGGTTATACAATCTCGATAGTTATCTAGTAGTTTATTGTACACAACGTCAAACAACATTGGTATACAAAATCACAGGATTGCTCATTTTGCCGGATGGTCTCATGATAGATTGGTGACGCTCGACCAGTTGTCTACCCACTAAAACACCATGCTACGTCAGTTGATGTATGGCTATATAACACATTTAGCTGTGATTGCACCATACTCTAACAAGATTATCTGATTACATAGGTAGTGGGTTAAAGGATATTAGAAATATGGATCATTGAAATATTAATGGAATGGTATAGAAGAATCCCAAGTAAGGCACAATAATCGATACTGAGAAGAATAGTAAATATTGAAGGATAGTATACTTGAAACTTTGGGTATAGGACAGTAAATAGCAAGAACCATTTTTCCTTTATCAATTTATTTAATGTATTATGTACACAACATCAATACAACATGGTATAAAATCCATGATGAAACTATTTTCTCGAAGTCCATATGGGGACGCTACAGTTTCTCAAATGTACGACCAGTGAGATGGCGATAAGCACATTTCTGTATTGAGATACAAAAATTTCATACATGAGTGTCAGTTTGAACCTTGTCAAACATTAAACGATAGATCCATGTGACGCACTGAAATCGATTGGAAGATACTGACAATATAAGGATACTCTCATACTCCCTGTGACTTGTATAGGCATAGTTAAATGGCAGCACTTTTCTTGATTTGTTACACTACAATATCACAAACAATGCAATCAATAAAATCACTGAGATAACAGATTTTTCAACCAGGATGTTTCTCAGAATGGGCCACCATGAGGGCTGAAGCCATTCTCGATTCATGAGAAAAATTCCTCACTCCTCAGTTGACCTTGCAATTAATCCTACATGAGACTTGAATACTTGAGTAAGTGTCCTCTGTGGTGTTAAGTAGATGTGTTGATTGTGTGTACACAGACGGCCAACACACAGTAATCAGCAACACTGATTACTTGATATATGAACCCACTTCTTTTGGCCACATTTTGAGCAAAGTCAACAATGATTAACAAGGTATATAGAATTACAATGTGGTTTTGTAATTATGTCTGGAGTTAACAGTTTATTTATATGACCCAACACGTCCTAGTGCTGTTGAGTTCTTTTAACTGACAGTTCATGTACAATTATTTATAGAAGTGAGATGTGGGATAGGTTATTCATGGTCTATTCTGGGAAGGAGTCACAATCTTTGGATGAACTATTATACAACTTTTACACCCATCCGTGGTGGGAGTCAACTACCATACCTGTGGAGCGTGAGATACATGGATGTGTTCAAAGGACCCATTGGTGATATAGTCATACACCATCCTGTGGGGGTAGTCACACCCATCCTGTGGGCAGGTAGTATACCCACCTGTGGGAGGTAGTCATACCCATCCTGTGGGAGGTAGTCATACCCATCCTGTGGGAGGAAGTCAACCCATCCTGTGGGAGGTAGTATAACCCAACCTGTGGGGGTAGTCATACCCATCCTGTGGGAGGTAGTCATACCCATCCTGTGGGCGGATAGTATACCACCTGTGGGCGGTAGTCATACCCATCCTGTGGGCGTAGTCATACCCATCCTGTGGACGGTAGTCAAACCATCCTGTGGGAGGTAGTAATACCCAACCTGTGGGAGGTAGTCATACCCATCCTGTGTGGAAGTTCATACCCATCCTGTGGCGGTAGTCATACCCATCCTGTGGGAGGTAGTCATACCCATCCTGTGGGAGGTAGTCATACCCAACCTGTGGCGTGGAGTCATACCCATCCTGTGGGCAGGTAGTCATACCCATCCTGGGGAGGTAGTCATACCCATCCTGTGGAGCGGTAGTCATACCCAACCTGTGGAGCGGTAGTCATACCCATCCTGTGGGGTAGTCATACCCATCCTTGGGAGGAGTCATACCCATCCTGTGAGACGGTAGTCATACCATCCTGTGAGCGGTAGTCATACCCATCCTGTGAGCGGTAGTCATACCCATCCTGTGGGAGGTAGTTCATTGATTACCCATCCTGTGGAGCGGTAGTCATACCCATCCTGTGAGCGGTAGTCATACCCATCCTGTGGGAGGTAGTCATAACCCATCCGTGGGCGGTAGTCATACCCATCCTGTGGGCGGTAGTCATACCCATCCTGTGGGCGGTAGTCATACCCATCCTGCGTGAGGAAGTCATACCCATCCTGTGGGCGGTAGTCATACCCATCTGTTGGAGGTAGTCATACCCATCCTGTGGGCGGAAGTCATACCCATCTGTGGGCGGTAGTCATACCCATCCTGTGGGCGGTAGTCATACCCATCCTGTGGGCGGTAGTCATACCCATCCTGTGGGCGGTAGTCATACCCATCCTGTGGGCGGTAGTCATACCCATCCTGTGGGCAGTAGTCATACCCATCCTGTGGGCGGTAGTCATACCCATCCTGTGGGAGGTAGTCATACCCATCCTGTGGGAGGTAGTCATACCCATCCTGTGGGAGGTAGTCATACCCATCCTGTGGGAGGTAGTCATACCCATCCTGTGGGTGGTAGTCATACCCATCCTGTGGGAGGTAGTCATACCCATCCTGTGGGAGGTAGTCATACCCATCCTGTGGGCGGTAGTCATACCCATCCTGTGGGAGGTAGTCATACCCATCCTGTGGTGGTAGTCATACCCATCCTGTGGGAGGTAGTCATACCCATCCTGTGGGTGGTAGTCATACCCATCCTGTGGGGGTAGTCAACCACTGTGGTTAGCATACCATCCTGTGGTAGTAGTAGTAGTCATACCCATCCTGTGGGCGGTAGTCATACCCATCCTGTGAGTGGTAGTCATACCCATCCTATCTGATGTAGTCATACCCATCCTGTGGGTGGTAGTCATACCTGTCCTGTGGGTGGTAGTCATACCCATCCTGTAGGAGGTAGTCATACCCATCCTGTGGGTGGTAGTCATACCCATCCTGTGGGTGGTAGTCATACCCATCCTGTGGGTGGTAGTCATACCCATCCTGTGGGTGGTAGTCATACCCATCCTGTGGGTGGTAGTCATACCCATCTTGTGGGAGGTAGTCATACCCATCCTGTGGGTGGTAATCATACCCATCCTGTGGGTGGTAGTCATACCCATCCTGTGGGTGGTAGTCATACCCATCCTGTGGGTGGTAGTCATACCCATCCTGTGGGTGGTAGTCATACCCATCCTGTGGGTGGTAGTCATACCCATCCTGTGGGTGGTAGTCATACCCATCCTGTGGGTGGTAGTCATACCCATCCTGTGGGTGGTAGTCATACCCATCCTGTGGGTGGTAGTCAAAAGATTTTAGAGGTACGTAATGGGTCCAGGGACTGGACCCCAATATTTTGTGGCTGAACAAGTTGCATAATAAACCATCCACACGTCTACACCTGAACAAGTTGCATAATGAACCATCCACACGTCTACACCTGAACAAGTTGCATAATGAACCATCCACACGTCTACACCTGAACAAGTTGCATAATGAACCATCCACACGTCTACACCTGAACAAGTTACATAATAAACCATCCACACGTCTACACCTGAACAAGTTACATAATGAACCATCCACACGTCTACACCTGAACAAGTTACATAATAAACCATCCACACGTCTACACCTGAACAAGTTGCATAATGAACCATCCACACGTCTACACCTGAACAAGTTACATAATAAACCATCCACACGTCTACACCTGAACAAGTTGCATAATGAACCATCCACACGTCTACACCTGAACAAGTTACATAATGAACCATCCACACGTCTACACCTGAACAAGTTACATAATGAACCATCCACACGTCTACACCTGATCACAATTGTAGTTATTAATGCCAATATTACCTTTATTTACAGTATACCTGGAGAGGGTTCCGGGGGTCAGCGCCCCCCACGGCCCGTTCTGTGACCAGGCCTATGGTGGATCAAGGCCTGATCAACCAGGTTGTTACTGTTGGCCACACTCAACCCGACGTACGAACCACAGACCGGCTGGTCTGGTACTGACTTTGGGTGCTTGTCCAGCGCCTTCTTGTAGACAACCAGGGGTCTATTGGTAATCCCCCTTATGTATGCTGGGAGGCAGTTGAACAGTCTTGGGCCCCTGACACTTTTTGTATTGGCTCCTATTGTGCTAGTGACACCCCTGCTTTTCATTGGAGGGATGTTGCACCGTCTGCCGAGTCTTTTGCTTTCATAGGGAGTGATTTTTGTGTGCAAGTTTAGTACTAATACCTCTAGGATTTTTCAAGTGTATATAATCATGTATCTCTCCCGCCTGCGTTCTAGAGAGTACAGGTTTAGGAACTTCAAGCGCTCCCAGTAATTGATATGTTTTATCTCGGTTATGCGAGCCGTGAAGGATCTCAGTACATTTTCTAGGTCAGCAATTTCACCTGCCTTGAAAGGTGCTGTTAGTGTGCAGCAATATTCCAGCCTAGATAGAACAAGTGACCTGAAGAGTGTCATCATGGGCTTGGCCTCCCTAGTTTTGAAAGTTTTGATTATCCATCCTGTTATTTTTCTAGCAGATGCGATTGATACACTGTCTTTGAAGTTGAGATCATCTGACATTATCACTCCCAGATCTTTTACATTACTTTTTCGCTCTATTGTGTGGATGGAATTTGTTTTATAATCCGATATAGTTTTAATTTCCTCACGTTTTCTATATCTGAGTTATTGAAATTCCTCATCACTGAACTTCATGAGATTAAGACACATGTGCAACATCTGGGTATCTTTATTGTAGACGTTTCGCCATCCAGTGGCTTTATCAATACAAATTCTAGGACATAACTTGAAGACAGTAGAACTATGTACAGAAGATGAGGTAATCAGTCCCTCAACCTAGGAGTAGGTGCGAAGAGCACCATTGTATACCATTCGTACACAACTGAACTTCATGCAAATTCAAGTTTCAAAAGGAAGACACTGGCTTACAGCTCTGTCTGTCAGATATGAGGTTGAAGAACAAGATGGGAGCGAGTACTGTACCTTGTGGAACAGAGCTTTTCACCGTAGCCGCCTCAGACTTTACTCTGTTTACTACTACTTTGTGTTCTGTTTGTTACGAAGTTATGGATTCATCTACCAACTGTTCCAGTTATTCCTTCATCACGTATTTTGTGTGCTATTACACCATGATCACACTTGTCAAAGGCTTTTGCATAGTCTGTCCATACTACATCTGTATTTTGTTTATTCTCTACAGCATCCAGGACCTTGTCATAGTGGTCCAGTAGCTGGGACAGGCAGGAGCGACCTTCTCTAAACCCATGTTGCCCTGGGTTGTGTAACTGATGAGTATCTAGATGAGTGGCGATCTTGCTTCTTAGAACCCTTTCCAAGATTTTTATATGGGATGTTAACGCTATTGGTCTGTAGTTCTTTGCTATTGCTCTACTGCCCCGTTTGTGGAGTGGGGCTATGTCTGTTGTTTTTAGCAGCTGTGGGACGACCCGTGTGTCCATACTCCCTCTCCAAAATATGTTAAAAGCCCATAATAGGGGTTTCTTGCAGTTCTTGATAATCATGGAGTTCCACTAGTTTGGGCAGAGTGCATAGGTATGTTATTTATCGCCTTCTGGAAGTCATTTGGCGTGAGGGTAATATCAGATAGGTTCGAGTCTACCAAATTCTGTGTCTCATAAAAAATTCATTCAGGTCTTCGACTCTGGTTAGCGGCTCGCTAGAAACCCAGTCATATTGAGACTTGAGTAGCTCACTCATTTCGTTGCTGTCATCTGTGTAGGACCCATCTTGTTTAAGTAGGGGCCCAATACTGGACGTTGTTCTCGACTTTGATTTGGCATAAGAAAAGAAATATTTTGGGTTTCTTTCAATTTTATTTGTGGCTTTTAGTTCTACCCGTGTATCTTGGCTCCTGAAAGATTCCTTTAACTTTAGTTCGATGTTTGCTGTTCTTTGAACAATGTATCACTACGTATTACATATATTGGTCTCTTTTAGCCGCTCTGTTATTCTTTGCCTTTGCCTGTACATGGAGCGCCTGTCTCTTTCCTGTTTACATCTCCTTTTCCTTAAAGGAATATGCCTTGAGCATACATCGAGCGCCACAGAGTTAATTTGTTCTAGACATACATTTGGATCCATATTGCTTAATCTATCCTCTCAGTTTATATCATTTAGGACCTGGTTGTTTTGGTCCCACTTTGTTCTTGTTATTGAGGTTGAATTTGGTGAAGGTTCCCTCGTGACTAATCTCGTTTGTCGGTCTGGGTCTCCGCGCATACATGTCTGAACCTCGATTATGTTGTGATCTGAGTAAAGCAGGGCCTTACTGTAGTAATATATCTTTATTTACTACAAGTACATGTACAAGGTATACAGACCATAAATGACATCAGTGACATACTACTATATAGAAAGCCCCTTCTTATGCTGAGCATTTCCTGCAAATTAGGTCAGTTTTGTCCCAGGATGCGACCCACACCAGTCCACTAACACCAAGATACCCATTTTACTGATGGGGAACATAGACAACTAGTGTAAAGAAACACGCTCAATGTTTCTAGCCTCTCTGGGAATCGAACCCAGACTCTCGCTATGTGAAGTGAGAGCTTAAGCCAACAGGCCACGGGGCACCAATACTTTTACGTGGGTGCAAGGCATGTGTTTGATTACATGTACGAGGATTTAAATTCATGGGGAGGGGGTGGGGAGTTTTAAACCCTTAGGAGTCATACAGTGTCTTGGAGAAATTTGCACTCTGTTCCAAAGAATGGAGCAAAGATCGAATTTCTTAGATCAGGAGTCCCTCACCAGCGTCACTGAACCTCCCTTGGAGAAGGGGAGGGGTAGCAAGGGTAATACTTAAGATGTGTTTGAGAGCAATGTGTATATGTATGTCTTGGTTAGGCCTCATTTAGATTATGCTGCACAGTTCTGGTCACCGTATTACAGAATGGATATAAATGCTCTGGAAAACGTACAGAGGAGGATGACAAAGTTGATCCCATGTATCAGAAATCTTCCCTATGAGGATAGACTGAGGCTCTGAATCTGCACTCTCTGGAAAGGCGTAGAATTAGGGGGTATATGATTGTGGTGTATAAATGGAAAACAGGAATTAAAGGGGATGTAAATACAGTGCTAAAAATATCTAGCCAAGACAGGATTCGCAGCAATGGTTTTAAATTTGAGAAATTCAGATTCAGGAAAGATACAGGAAAGCACTGTTTTGGTAATAGAGTTGTGGATGAGTGGAACAAACTCCCGAGCACCGTTATAGAAGCTAAGACGTTGTGTAGTTTTAAAAATAGGTTGGATATATACATGAGTGGGTGTGGGTGGGTGTGAGTTGGACCTGACTAGCTTGTGCTAGTAGGTCAGATGCCATGCTCTTCCCTTAAGTGAATGTAACTGACCTGACTAGGTCAAGGCATTGGCTTAAGCCGGTGGGAGAATTAGACCTGCCTCGCATGGGCCAGTAGGCCTTCTGCAGTGTTTCTTCTTACATTCTTATTATTTGCCGGTTTAAGATGAATTTGATGCAGAGATTTCAAAGCTCGAGTGTGTGTGTGTGTGTGTGTGTGTGTGTGTGTGTGTGTGTGTGTGTGTGTGTGTGTGTGTGTGTGTGTGTGTGTTTTCATTTGAACAGCATTTTTTGCTACATTCCTCATTTTAGGCGCCTTAGGTTGAAATCCCCCAGGAGCAAAATATCGGGGGCAGGAGCTGGAAGACTTCCCAGACAGTGATC
The DNA here is from genome assembly GCF_026875155.1 of Cherax quadricarinatus. Classification (NCBI taxonomy): domain Eukaryota; kingdom Metazoa; phylum Arthropoda; class Malacostraca; order Decapoda; family Parastacidae; genus Cherax; species Cherax quadricarinatus. The sequence goes on along the minus strand of NC_069487.1, from coordinate 21,130,331 downwards.
AATTTTCAAAAGCTGTTCCTGGAATTGTTGGAAAGTTGCATCCGGAGGTTTGTATACAACTACAATGACCAGGTTTTGGTTTTCGATGTTTTCTGCCAAAACTTCAACTACATTTTAGGCATTTAGTCGTTCCGAGCATATAAGTGACTGTGATGTACAGGCCAACCCCTATCCCTTTTGCCTGTTCACTCTGTCGCTTCGGTATAAGTTGTAACCCGGGATTTATATTTCATTGTCTAAGTGATCCTTTACGTGGGCCTCTGTGAAAAACGCTAACATTGCATATTTTCTTGTTCGTTGCTGGCTTTAGACGCTGTATATTTGCAAAGATGACTGTCGTCGAAATGGTGGTAGTATGGGAAGGTTTTTTTTTTTTTTTTCTGACACTAATATTTATTGTTGTGGAGTGGAGGCCATCGACCGTGATTCCACTCCAGAAATGATCGGAGTTGGTGTACGATTTCTGTCATTTCCTACAAGATTTTTTTTCCTGGTGCTAAAAAACCTCTCTGGGGTGGGTGTGGCTATCCAGGCTTTCCCATAGTCTGGATGTTCTGTATCTTCTTGTCCCCTTTAAGTAGTATGCCTGACAATATAAGTTATAGCACTGTCTTTCCTGAACTGTAAAGTGACACATTTCAGGGTGGAAACGTTTACAGGTTGAAAGGTTGCATTATCCTGTTATCATATGGGCATGACATTTCTTGGGGTGGTCAAATTTGCACGTCCCATCTGTTTTCCAGACATTTCATGCCTGCAAATGCCTAATGCATAGAATTTGCATTGGCCTGATTTTCGTTTGCCTATTTTTTGTGACTGTATTCCCTACTGGTGCGTGTTTTCCTGGCTCATTGTTGTCTTCAGCACTAGTGCTAACAATGGAGCCTTCACCAGTTATTTCTTGTATTTTATCTTCACTATTTCTTGGGTCATCATCTTGTTTACTGTCTCCCGTGGTATTGCTAGTTTGTAACGTTGGTTTTTGCATGTCCTTGTCTACACCTGGTTTCCCCACTAGAGCTCCTGTCTCCGTCCGGGCTGCCAACTTTCATTTCTCCATTCTTACAATACGGTCTACCATGACAGCATCTGCACCAGGGCGATAGTACCATCTTGCCCAGTCCTTTTATTTTCCCCATTTGATATAGAAGGCTGTTGGGCAAAGTCAGGGTACTTTTCCAGAATGGTTTAGATAAAATACTTTAACCTTTAACCTTTCTGAGTGAATTCCTCTTCAAGGGGGGCTCCTTGGCGTGGTGAAGAGGCTCTTGGTATGAGGAATTAGACCTGTCGGTCTTCTTCCTCAGACCGAACCTAATTACCCCCGATCTCCCCTCCCCTATCCCATCCTCCCCATCCTCCCCTTTTTCCTTTCCTCCTCCTCCTCCCCACCCCTCCCTTTTGCCCTTCCTCTTTTCGGCCTTTGGGATTTCTCCCACAGGCGCGCTAGTTCCTAGGTAGGGGAAAGGATACCGGGGTCCATCCCATTCCGTTGAGGTTCTTGGCGGTGGTGTAGTTTGCCATGGAATCTGGATCGCCTGGGGATGTCCCGATCCCTCTCCGGTATCCCGGAGTAGCTTTGGGTGTCTTTCGGGCGACGGGTATATCTCTGGAAGCCACCTTTCGGATTCCAGGGGTGGTGGCCGAAGGAGGTATGCTTTGTGGTGGATATCCGGCCGCCCTCTCTTTTGTCCACCGAGGTAGCTCGGCAGATGTGAGGTTGCTATCCCGGATTGTTAGTTTACTAGCATGATGGGTAGGGTATGGCACGGGTTCCATGCTGCATCTGCGCTACTTGCAGTGCTGAGGTCCTCTTGGGCGCGGAGGGAGATTTCTGGCCCTTTCATTCCTCCTAGGAACTATCCCTCCCCGGTCCCCCTTTTTTTTATTCTTTTTTTTATTTTTATTTTCTTTACTTTTTTTTCTTAAAAACAAAGAAAGAAGTAACCTAACCATGGCAGCCCTAGTCCATGAATCTGGTACCCCCGGGCCCCTTCTTGATACCGCACCTCGTTCTGACCCCGCCTCATCTTTGGACCACTCTTCAGACACTCCTCATGCCTCTGTACCTCTTGCCGGTGCTGTTTCCTCACCCGCTTCAGGTACTGAGACCTCGACTGACTCTTTCGATTTATCGGACCTTCTCTCTCTTCTTTGACTATGCTTCCGGCCTCTCCCTCTACGGTGCGGCAATTTTCAAATCGCCGACCCGTTCCACGTCGGACCAACTCTGGTCCCACGCCTAAACGCCAACGACAATTACCTGCTGATGATACTTCTCCACCTTCTCGTTCTTCTCAGAAACGATCGACACGTCCTTCACTACCTTTCCAAACTCAGTTTCAGACTGAACAATGGACTAAATTCTTCACTTTACGACTGACTTCCTCTACTGCCTATCTTTCTGACCACAGTATTGGCAAGGCACTCCTACACCATGTTGGTAAAGATATTTCTTTTCATGCTCTTAAGAGCGGTACGCGCATCATCACCGTACAGAATGCTATCCAGGCTCATGAGCTCTTTCGTCTTTCCCATATCGATACTGTTCCTGTCACTCTTGAAAAACATCATTCCCTCAATTCTTGTAGTGGTACCGTCATTCTGCCCCATACCATAGTTCAACAAAATTTCCGGACATGTGGCACTGACATTCTTGAACAGCTGAAACTCCAAGATCTCCCAATCCTCAAGGTAGACACTTACGTTCTTCCTGCCCACGGGCGGAGACAATACCCTAGCAATGTGGCTCGTTTAACTTTTGACAGCCGAGAACTCCCATCCTCAGTTTATATAGCAGGACATCGGTTACAAGTCTGAAAGGTGATCCCTACACCGCAACAGTGTAGAAATTGCTGGCGATTTGGCCATCCAGCGAAATATTGCAGATCTATCGCCGAATGCCCAGTCTGTGGTGTCGATGACCATTCTCATACGTCTTGCAATCGATCTCCCTCTTGCCTTAACTGTCGTAAGGCTCACCCTTCGTACTCTCGCCGTTGTCAAGTCTATTTAAACGAGCGGGAAATCCGTTACCTCAAAGAGACAGAAGGTCTCCCTTATGTCATGGCAGTTTCTCATCTCCACCTCCAAGGGAGACTCCCACGTGTTTCTTATTCCCGTGTTTCAAAACGTCCCCCCACTTCTGGTATCCCATCTTCTACACCCACCTCTGTGGTTACCTCTCCCATAGTCACTCCTGTATCTAATCCTTTTGCTGTCCTCGGCTCAGATGTCCCTACTTCAACGCCTCAGTCTGATCTCGCTTCTTCATGTTCTCTCTCACAAGCCTCAGTAACGACGAGATCTCGTATGACACCTCCTCCCAATCGTCCCTCTACTTCTCAAAAGTCAAAAAAAGGTCCGTTAACACCTCCTACCCATCTTCCACCTCCTCATTTTACCCACCCTGTCTCTGTCCCTGGTTCTCCCCCTCTCACTGACTCTGTAACAAGTGTAGAGGTTCACCCTCCTCCTCGTACTGTACCTTCCTCCCCTGTTCCCTCCCAGGTTTCTTCCTCTTCTGCCACCTCCCAGGTTTCTGCCTCTTCTATCCCCTTCCACGCTTCTCCAGTTCCCTCCACCCTTTCGACCCCCCTACCTTGGTACAGTCCAATACAGTTCCAATCTTTACTCATCCTCCCCCTACCATTTCCAATATTGTCTCCCATACGACGTCTCTGAATTCCGAAACACTTGAAGCAATCTCTGAATATATTGCAGAGACCAAACCATCAATGGACACCGATCCACCCTCTGTTCCTTCTCTCTCCTCTCCTCCATCTGCGCAACTCCTTTCTTCACAGCGCACCATTCCTTCGCTGCTTGAACGTTTTCCACTGCCTCCGCATGTGGACTTTTCTAACCCCTCTAGTCCATAGGAACCCTTACCTGCGGATTTCAAGTATCTTTATCATTGCCAATCATGGCCTATTTACAGTGGAATATATGTGGCCTCAGGGGTAATCGGAGTGAGCTTCAGATGTTACTCTCCCAGTTTGCCCCTGTTGGTGTTTGCTTACAGGAACCAAAATTACACTCTGCTGTTATCTCTCCCATCTCAGGCTATAATTTATTGTATTCTTCAGATCCTTTTCCTGATGGGACCTTTAATGAAAGTGCCTTTCTTCTACGCACTGATATTCCATACCATCAGCTATTTGTTCAAACTTCGTTGCATTACACAGCAGCCCGTATCCACTTGCATAGGTGGTATACGCTCTGTTCTTTATATCTCTCTCAATCTCGGGCATTATCTATTCAGGATATTGCCTTTCTTGTTTCGTCATTACCACCACCGATTCTGTTACTTGGTGATTTTAATGCCCACCATTTCCTCTGGGGAGTCTTCTCACTGTGAATCCCGTGGAATTCAGTTAGAGGCTTTTCTTGCCACCCACCCCCTCCATGTTTTAAATACAGGTATGCACATCCATTTTGATCCTCGGACTCATACTCTCTCTTGCATCGATCTCTCAGTCTGCTCTTCCTCCACCGCATTAGACTTCACTCGGTCTGTTCTCCCGGACTTACATGACAGCGATCATTTCCCAATCATTCTTAGTTCCCCTTCATATTCACCACCTCTTCGCATCCCACGCTGGCAATTTGATTGGGCAAATTGGAACCTTTACTCACACCTAACTGTTTTTAGAGAGGTTCCTTCTTCGTCCTCCATCGATGAGCTTTTACACCTCGTCCTCCGTTTTAACCGCAGCTTCTCATTCTATACCCCAAACTTCGGGCAGGCATTCTCAGAAATGCGTGCCTTGGTGGTCTCCTGCTTGTGCTCGTGCAGTATGTTTGAAACGCGCTGCATGGGGCAGGTACCGGTACAATAGAACCACAGAGAGACTCCTTGATTTTAAACAGAAGTGTGCAATCGCTCGCCGTGTCATCCGTGATGCTAAACGCACTTGCTGGCGAGATTGTCTCCACCATCACCTCTGCTTCCTCTATGAGTGCAGTCTGGAAAAAAGTACGAAAATTGAGTGGTAAATATTCTCCTGACCTGGCTCCTGTTCTGCGGGTTGCCGGTGTTGATATAGCAAACCCACTAGATGTTGCCAATGAAATTGGCAATCATCTGGTCCATATTTCTCAGGGACTCCATCTATGCCCCTCATTTCTTTCCTCAAAGTCTGCCAGAGAGTTAGCACCCTTGGACTTTTCTTCTCTCAGAGAAGAACAGTATAATGTGCCTTTTACACTTCAAGAACTGGAGGCAACACTCTCAGCTTGCCGATCATCGGCAGCTGGGCCCGACGACATTCATATTCGTATGCTACAACATTTACATCAGTCAGCCCTTGCAGTCCTATTACGCCTTTACAATCTTATTTGGTCACAAGGAGTTCTTCCACAGCTGTGGAAATCCGCCATTGTTCTCCCTTTCCGCAAACCAGGCACTACGGGACATGAAACCTCCCACTATCGTCCCATTGCTCTTACCAGTGCAGTTTGCAAAGTAATGGAACGCCTAGTAAATAGACGTTTAGTGTGGTATTTAGAGACACACAACAGTCTCTCCACTCGTCAATATGGCTTTCGTAAGGGACGTTCTACCATAGACCCCTTACTACACTTGGATACGTATGTTCGTAATGCCTTTGCGAATAACCACTCAGTTATTGCCATATTTTTTGACCTTGAGAAGGCATATGACACAACTTGGAGGTATAATATTTTAGCCCAAGCCCACTCCTTAGGCCTTCGAGGCAATCTACCATCCTTCCTTAAGAACTTTTTAACTGACAGGCATTTCCATGTTCGGGTTAATAATGTGCTCTCCCTGGACTTTATCCAAGCTGAAGGTGTCCCCCAGGGATGTGTTCTGAGCACAACACTTTTTCTCCTTGCTATTAATGATTTGGCCTCTAGTCTTCCATCAAATATTTGGTCATCACTCTATGTTGATGACTTTGCTATTGCCTGTGCAGGCGCTGACTGTCACCTCATTACAGTTTCTCTCCAACATGCAGTCGACCGTGTTTCCAAATGGGCCACCACACGTTGGTTTAAATTTTCCAGCACTAAAACCCACCAAATTACTTTCACTAGATGCTCTGTCATCTCCGATCATCCTTTGTACCTCTATGGCTCCCGTATCCCTGAACGTGATACAGTCAAGTTTCTGGGCCTCCTCTTTGATCGTAGGTTATCCTGGAAACCTCACATTACCTCTCTGAAGGCAACTTGTCACAGCTGGCTGAACCTTCTTAAAACCCTTGCTCATCTTTCATGGGGAGCTGATCGTCGAGCCCTCCTCCGCCTACATTCCACCCTTATTTTATCGAAACTTGATTATGGTGACCAGATCTATTCAGCGGCATCTCCTGCTACTCTCTCTAGCCTTAACCCCATTCATCACCAAGGATTACGTTTATGCCTTGGTGCTTTTCGCTCTTCCCCTGTCGAGAGCGTCTATACAGAAGCGAACGTTCCATCCTTATCCGATTGCCGTGATGCCCATTGCCTGCGCTACTATGTACGCTCTCATGATCTCCGCAATCCTTCCATTTATAGAATGGTCACTGATATTAGTAGACATTATTTGTTCGCCGCCCCTGTTTACTCCGTCCCTTCTCTCTTCGCCTTCATTCACTCTTGTCTTCTCTTCAACTACCACCTTTCTTTGTACATGTAGCATCTCACTTTTCCCTACCCCCCTGGGAAGTTCCAGCTGTTAGAGTCTGTTCTTTCTCCCTCCCTTGCTCGAAAGCCCAACTGTCTACGGTTGCTTCCCGCTCTCATTTTCTTGACCACTTTCACTCTCATTCTCATGCCATTGCCGTGTACACAGATGGCTCTAAGTGTTCTGACGGTGTAGGATTCGCAGCAGTGTTTCCGGACAGTGTCGTACAAGGGCATTTACTATCTTCGGCTAGTATTTTTACTGCTGAATTGTATGCCATCCTTACAGCACTTATCCGTATTGCATCTATGCCTGTGTCATCATTTGTGGTTGTCTCAGACTCCCTTAGTGCTTTACAGGCTATACAAAAATTTGATACACCTCACCCCTTAGTCCTCCGTATCCAACTTTGGCTACGCCGCATCTTTACCAAGCATAAAGATATTGTTTTTTGTTGGGTCCCTGGTCATGTTGACGTACAGAGCAATGAACAGGCAGACACTGCTGCGCGGTCAGCAGTACATGACCTACCAGTTTCTTATAGAGGTATTCCATTTACGGACTATTTTGCTGCAATATCTTCCCACCTTCACACCCGTTGGCAACAACGTTGGTCTACTATGCTCGGCAACAAACTTCAATCTATTAAACCGAGTATAGGTTACTGGCCGTCTTCTTATCACCAGTGTCGAGGTTGTGAGACTACTCTCTCCCATCTTCGCATTGGCCATACTCGTCTTACTCATGGATATCTCATGGAGAGGCGTCCTGCTCCTCTCTGTGAGAATTGCCAAGCTCCATTATCAGTCAGCCACATTCTGTTGGACTGCCCACTTTATCAACGAGCATGCAGAATTTACCTCTGTCGTCGTCTTCGCACCGCTACTCTCTCTTTACCTTCCCTTCTCGCTGATGAACCCACCTTTCATCTAGACTCTCTCATTGACTTTTTGACAACAACTGACTTCACAAATTCTGATACCTTCAGCCCTTTCTACTTCAATCTCTTGCTACCCTCTACCCCCGTACTATCCCTTGCCTCGCTGTTTTCTGTAACCTGCTGATCATCCCTCCTCCCTTCTGCCATCCAATACCCTCGCTTCCTTCCCTACCCTGCAGCGCTGTATAGCCCTTGTGGCTTAGCGCTTCTTTTTGATTATAATAATAATAATCTGAGTGAATTGTCTCTGAATTCATTAATTTTATCGCACTCCAGTACATAATAGTCCATCTGGCAAAGTTTATATTTCGTTTGGTCTACATTCGGTGGTGAAGCACAAACAGACCTCGAATATTACATCACCGCAATGAACGACGAAAGGAGTTGTAAGGTGTAATGGTTACACATAATGTAAGGTCTTGGGTCATTAGGTCAGTTGTCTGGGCAAATTCATGCAGAACAAGTTGTGAGAGAGATGGTGGTAAGAGAAGTGAATGTTCGGGTCTTGCCAAGAGGTAGATTAGATTTTGCCACCGAAGTGGCTAGTTTATTGTGCACCCCATATCCATCCTGTGGACGGTAGCGCAAGAGCATGACAGATAAGGAATCTAACACAAAGTGGGACTTGTTGCAGTTGCTTTTTGCTGATGGCACTATACTTTTAGGAAATTCTGAAGAGAAAGTGTAGAGAATGGTGAACGAATTTGAGAGAGTGAACATAGAGAACAGCAAGGTGATGAGGGTAACAAAAAAATTTAGTCATGAAAGATTGGATATAAGATTGGAGGGAGTGAGTATAGAGGAAATTAATGTGCTTAGACATCTGGGAGTGGACTTATCAGCAGATAGGTTTATGAAAGACGAGGTGAACCATAGAACTGATGAGAAGGTGACTGGTGCACTGAGGAGCCTGTGGAGACAAAGAAAGAAGGGAATGTATGAGAGTATAGCGGTACCATTGATTGTGCACTCAGCTAACACACTGAAGTCCGGAGGTAGATCAACTGTACGGGTGTTTTCGTAAGACACCTTGCTGTTCCTGTTCACCTATCAGTAAAACAGGTACCTGGGTGTTAGTCGACTAGTGTGGGTCGCATCCTGGGGAAAATTGACCTAATTTTCCTGAAATGCTCTGCATAACAGGCTTTCTTTATAGTAGCATGTCACTGATGTCAGCTATGGTCTGTGTACCTTGTACATGTACTTGTGCTACTAGGCTAGATACCGTGCTCCTTCCTTAAGTGAATGTGACCTGACCTGACTATGTTAAGGCATTTGCTTAAGCCGGTAGGAGAATTGGACCTGCCTCGTATGGGCCAGTAGGCCTACTGCAGTGTTCCTTCTTATGTTCCTATGTTCTTAAATTAACTCAAGCAGTTTATTGGAAGCGTGACCATTCTCGCATGTTGATGTTCTATTATTGGTGGTTCCAATATGTTTTCACTAGAATTTTTGTTTAGCTGTAAGATTTTGTCTAAAAAATAATTTTTTGTGTGATTATTTTTACAGTATTAGTATTCAGTGTAATAATTATTATGAATAGTAAATCATGTCTGGATTGCTTGCAATCCCTGTGGTAAATGGTCCCATGGTTTGTGTAGGAACTTTAAACTAGCGACCACATTTGATATAAATTCAGAGAAACGTTTTTGGGTCTGCCCAAACGAGATACACCTGTATGAGGAAATTACATCTATATTAGAAGACAAGAACAGCAATAAAATATCCTTCTTGAAAGATGTGTCAGCCTCGTATTACAGGAAAATAAAATGGGTGGGTTGAACGGGGCTGTCTTGGAAGACTGCTTCTCAGGGTGCTAGTGTTGTCCTGGAGGACAGTGTACCAAAAGGAGACAGTGACCTTGGTGATGAAACAGGTAAAAACAATGCTATTCAATTTACAGAGGTACAAAATAGTGATTCTGCTGGAGATGGAGCAAAAGGGGATGATGCCTCAGGAAATAGTGTTGACACATACTAGCAAATACTGGTGGAAACACTGATGTCCATACAGGGGCAGTAGGTCGAGGGGAAACAGAAGAAAAAAATACACCAGCAGTGAACACAGCTACAAATTCTACGCCTTGGGTATCTGCAGGCATGGCATAACTGGTAAAACAGGCGGGACATGCACATTTGACCATGTTGTGCAAGAAAGGTGTAAAATACCGACAATATGAAAGTTAAGACACATGTGCAACATCTGGATATCTTAAAGATATCCAGATGTTGCACATGTGTCTTAACTTTCACATTTGACCATCCCAAAAATGCTTCACCCATGAAACAACAGGGGGTGCAACTCCCCTTCCAGTAACTTATTTCACCCTGAAATGTGTCACTCGTCACTCCATGAAAGAAAACGCAACAACACATACTGCCAGGCACATCATCTAAAGGTGACAAGACGACACAGACCAGCCAGACTATGGGAAACAAAAGAGGGGAGTTGTAACCTCTCCAGAGGAAAAAGTTTTTTTTTAGTTCCAGGAAGAAAAAAAAGACTTGTAAGAAATAACAGAAATCTTACACCAACTGAAAACACTTCTGGAGCAGAGGCACAGTCATTGGCCTCCACTACAGAACAACAGATATTAGAGCCAGCAAATAAAACCCCTAAATTCCATCGATATAACATTTGTCTTTGCAGACATACAGGACCTAAAGCCGTCAACAAACAAAATTCCTTACAGCAAGGGATTGCTCACAGAGTCCAATGTAATGTTTGCAGCATTCAGAAAGACCCACATAAAGGATCATTTTGACAACGAAATGTGGATACCAGGTTATAACCTATTCCGATGCGACAGACTAAACAGGCAGTAAAGGGGGAAAGAGGGTTGGCTTGTACGTCACAGAGTCGATCATTTGCTCAGAATTACTAAACATCTCAAATGACGCAGTTGAAATTTTGGCGGTAAAGACTGAAAACCAAAACCTTGTCATTGTGGTTGTATACAAGCCGCCTGATGCAACTTCCCAGCAATTCCAGGAACAGCTTTTGAAAATTGACCACTTCTGGAAAATCTCCCAACTCCTGCACCAAACATCTTGCTACTGGGAGATTTCAACTTGAGACACTTAAAATGGAGGAGTGTAGCAAATATCTTAGCAGAGATCACCCCAGGAGGCAGCTCAGATGAAAATTCACACCTTAATTCACCTTAAACCAGCAAATATTAGAGCCTACAAGACTAGAAAATATGCTGAACCTCGTCTTCACTAACAACGACAATCTGATATGTAATACAATCGTATCAAAGCCACAGTTTACAACATAACAGAGGTACTGACATGTATGCACAGGACTCCTGACCAGCAAAATTTGATCAGTTATGAGAGTGTCTTCACAGAATTCAACTTCAATAAAAAAGCATACACTGGGAACAAGTCAACCATGTTCTAAATGAAACAGGTTGGGAATATATCCTAAACAACACGGATCCGAACCTTTGCCTAGAAAAAAACAAACTCAGTGGTTCTCGAGATCTGCTCAAGGCACATTCCATTAAAAATAAAGAGAAGATGTAAACTAGAAAGAGAGAAACAGAGATACTCCCTATACAGACGAAGGCGAAGAGTCACAGAGCTGCTGAGAGAGGCCAATATATCTGAAATACGAAGGGAGTCGTGGGTCAATGCAATTGCAAATATCGAACTTAAGCTGAAGGAATCCTACAGGGGACAAGAATCGTAGGATGAACTAGAAGCCATAAAGGCAATTGAAAAAACAAAATACTTCTCGTATACCAAATCAAAGGAAAAAACAACATCCAGTATTGGACCCCTGCTTAAGTGAGATATGACATACACAGATGACAGCCAAGAAATGAGTGAGATAATGAAGTCCCAGTACGACTCAGTGCTCAGCGAGACGCTACCCAGACTAAGGGTCGACAATCCAAATGAATTATTTATGAACAAGACCCAAAATTTGATCATTTCAAAAATCTCCGATATTATCCTAACACCACAAAACTTTGAAAAGGGAATAAATGACATGCCCATGCACTCTGCCCCATGCCCAGACTCGTGGAACTCCGTGACATTAAAAACTGCAAGAAGCCCTTGTCTCGTGCCTTCAGTAATTTATGGAGAGGGAGCATGGACACAGGGGTCATCACATACACACTAAAAACAACAGACATAGCCCCACTCCACTAAGGTGGTAGTAAAGCAATTGCAAAGAACTACAGACCGATAACACTAACATCCCGCATAAAAATCTTTGAGAGGGTTCTAAGAAGCAAGATCGCCAACCACCTAGATACCCAACAATTACACAACCCAGGGCAACACGGGTTTAGAGCAGGTCGCTCCTGCCTGTCCCAGCTACTGGACCACTACGACAAGGTCCTGGATGCTGTAGTGGATAAACAAAATACAGATGTGGTATACACAGACTTTGCAAAAGTTTTCGACTAGTGTGACCATGGTGTAACAGCTCTGTTCCACAAGGCACAGTGCTCGTTTCCATTCTATTCCTCATCCTCATATCTAACATAGAGATGTAAGTCATAGCTCCGTGTCTTCCTTTGCAAATGACAACTGAATTGCCATGACAGTGACCTCCATCAAAGACACCGCGAGATTCCCAGTGGACATCAACCAGATCTTCAAATGGGCCACTCAAAACAATGTGAAGTTCAGTGACGAGAAATTTCAACTACTCACATATGGAAAACTTGAGGAAATTAAAACTATCAGGGTATACGACAAATTTTAACCATACAATAGAGCGACAAAGTAATGTGAAGGACCTGGGAGTGATGTCATAAAATCTCAACTTCAAAGACGACAATGTAACTACCGCATATCCTAGGAAAATGATAGGATGGATAATGAGAACCTTCAAAACTAGGGACGTCAAGCTCATGATGATTCTCTTCAAATCACTTATTCTCTCTTGGCTGGAATACTGCTGTACACTAACGGCCCCATTCAAGGCTGGCAACATTGCTGACCTGGAGAGTGTATAAAGAACTTTTACGGCACACATACGTATGATAAGGTGCCTAAATTACTGGGAACGGTTGAAGTCCCTTGATTTGTATTCCCTGGAACACCAGCGAGAGAGATAAATGATAATATACACTTGGAAAAATCCTGGAGGGATTGGTAGCAAACCTGCACACGAAAATCACTCCATATGAAAGCAAAAGACTCGACAGGAGATGCAACATTCACTGATGAAAAGCAGGGGCGCCACGAGTACACTGAGAGAGAACACAGTAAGTGTCCGGGACCCAAGACTGTTCAACTGCCTCCCAGCATACATAAGGGGAATTACCAATAGACCCCTGACTGTCTTTAAGAAGGCACTGGGCAGGCAAGTAAAGTCAGTACCTGACTAACCGGGCTGTAGATTGTACGTAAGTTTGCGTGCGGCCAGCAGTAACAGCCTGGTTGATCAGACCCTGATCCACCATGAGACCTGGTCTCAGACTGGACGACGGGGGCGTTGACCCCCAAAACCCTCTCCGGGTACACTGGCCTGTGAATTTTATGACACCATAGATTCATCCCCACTCATTCCTTGATTTGTTGTTGCAAGCTGTGTTGTTGTTGTTATTCAAGGGTGATGGACTGATTACATCGTCTTCAAGTATCTTCTGCTTCTATCAACTTTTCTGTACTCGACTGAAGAAGCCTACTGTGTAGGCGAAGCGTTTCATAATAAAGATACCTAACTGTTGCATATGTGTCTTACCTAACAACCTGTCGGTATTTTATACCATTTTAATGTTCATTATTGCTAGTGTTGGGGAAGTGATTTCAAACTTCTAAGAGATGTACAGGGGATGAACATTGTAAACATTCTTGATGTTAAATTAGACACATGTGCAACTCTTGGGTATCTTTATTGAGGAAACGTTTCGCCACACAGTGGCTTCATCAGTCCATACATAGGAGAAACTTGAAGAACAGGAGGAGAATGAGGTAATCAGTCCCTCAACCTTGAGTCGATGTGGTCAGTCCATCAATCAGATTCTATTCAAGATTGATGGACTGACCACATCGACTCAAGGTTGAGGGACTGATTACCTCATTCTCCTCCTGTTCTTCAAGTTTCTCCTATGTATGGACTGATGAAGCCACTGTGTGGCGAAACGTTTCCTCAATAAAGATACCCAAGAGTTGCACATGTGTCTAATTTAACAACATGTCGGTTCTCTGAACCATTCATCTACGAACATTCTTGATGTTGGGTTCTCCCTCCTCTTGCCATTCCTTCTGCTGGAAATAAATGGTATCAAATACCGACACAATGGAAATATAAACACACATGCAGTATAATGTGATCCTTTATTGACTACGTTACGCCCACACAGTTCTGTTTGTGACTTGAAAAAGCCCACTGTGTGGGCGAAACGTAGTCAATAAAGGATCACATTATACTGCATATGCGTTTATATTTCCATTCCTTCTGCTACTGTTTTCTCTGACAGTTTATTGAGTTCTCCCTCAACTGTCTATCCTATCCTCTTCTTCATTCTCTCTAGATTCAGGTATACAAGGTGATGTCTTGTATTTCTCAAGAGTGATTTATCATAATACTTGGAACTGGGTGTGACCTTAAGGTTAGAGTAATCAGGCATTATTTCCCGGTCCTCTAACCATATTCTGACTGTTCTAATTCTTGAGTACCCGATCAGCCGGTCTGTTGTACGCCGGACTACTTGTGGTTAGCAGTAAGAGCCTGGTTGATCAGGCCCTGATCCACCAGGATGCCTGGTTAAGGACTGGGCTTCAGGGACGTTGACCGTCCTAACTCCCTCCAGGTAGACTTCAATTATCATCATTTATCATTATTATTATAGAATGTATCACAATTAGTTATTATAGAATGTATCACCATTAGTTATCATTATTATAGAATGTATCACCATTAGTTATTATAGAATGTATCACCATTAGTTATTATAGAATGTATCACCATTAGTTATTATTATCTGGAGTTTATCTGGAGTTTATCTGGAGAGAGTTCCGGGGGTCAACGCCCCCGCGGCCCGGTCTGTGACCAGGCCTCCTTAGGTCAGTGTCCCAGGATGCGACCCACACCAGTCGACTAACACCCAGGTACCCATTTTACTGATGGGGAACATAGACAACAGGTGGAAAGAAACTCGTCCAATGTTTCTACTCTGGCTGGGAATCGAACCCAGGCCCTCACCGTGTGAAGCGAGAGCGTTAACCACCAAGCCACCAGAGCCCTATAGAGTGTATCACCATTAGTTATCATTATTATAGAATGTATCACCATTAGTTATCATTATTATAGAATGTATCACCATTAGTTATTATAGAATGTATCACCATTAGTTATCATTATTATTATAGAATGTATCACCATTAATTATCATTATTATTGAAACATAAACACATATGCAGTTTAATGTGATCCTTTATTGACAACGTTTCGCCCACACAGTGAGCTTTTTCAAGTCACAAACAGATCTACCTGGGGTGGAAGGTACGGGAGTATTTATAGTCAGGTTCAGATTGTTGAGGTCAGGTGGAGAATGCTGCATCTGATGATCTACCGGGTGGGGTTATAGAGTCTTGGGTAGCTTGGCAGGGGTATTGGACAAGTTGTGAGTAGACCTTCCCACATAAGAACATAGAACACTGCAGAAGGTCTACTCACAACTTGTCCGATACCCCTGCCAAGCTACCCAAGACTCTATAACCCCACCCGGTAGATCATCAGATGCAGCATTCTCCACCTGACCTCAACATTCTGAACCTGTCTATAAATAACAAAAAAGGCACAATACCGTGACTGGAACGATACACAAATAACCCGTCGTCGTAAGCTTCTCCCTTTTATGTGCGGGTTATTTGTGTACTGACTATAAATACTCGCGTACCTTCCACCCCAGGTAGATCTGTGTGACACTTGAGAAAGCCTCTGTGTGGGCGAAACGTTGTCAATAAAGGATCACATTAAACTACATGTCTTTGTTTCCATTGTGTCGGTATTTTATACCATTTATTTTCATCATTATTATTATAGAATGTATCACCATTAGTTATTATTATTATAGAATGTATCACCATTAGTTATCATTATTATTATAGAATGTATTGAAGAATTGACACTTATGCAACACATGGGAATCTTTATTGAAGAAACGTTTCGCCACACAGTGGCTTCATCAGTCCAATACAAAGTAGAAGTGGGTAAGGAGAGTAGAAATTTGAGGTAATCAACCTGGATTCGATGTGTTCAGTCCATCACTCTTGTAGGAAGTGCAGCATAGGGCCAGAGAGGTGGCTTATATACTGCGGTGAGATGAGGTGAAGCAGGAGGAGGCGGGATCACAGTGGGACCTGCCACTAGTGTAAGTAGCAGGAGGAGGGGGGTCACAGTGGGACCTGCCACTAGTGTAATTAGCAGGAGGAGGCGGGGTCACAGTGGGACCTGCCACTAGTTTTAATAGCAGGAGGAGGGGGGTCCCCAGTGGGACCTGCCACTAGTGTAAGTAGCAGGAGGAGGCGGGGTCACAGTGGGACCTGCCACTAGTGTAAGTAGCAGGAGGAGGCGGGATCACAGTGGGACCTGCCACTAGTGTAAGTAGCAGGAGGGGGCGGGGTCACAGTGGGACCTGCCACTAGTGTAAGTAGCAGGAGGAGGCGGGATCACAGTGGGACCTGCCACTAGTGTAAGTAGCAGGAGGAGGCGGGGTCACAGTGGGACCTGCCACTAGTGTAAGTAGCAGGAGGAGGCGGGGTCACAGTGGACCTTTCCACTAGTGTAAGTAGCAGGAGGAGGCGGGGGCACAGTGGGACCTGCCACTAATGTAAGTAGCAGGAGGAGGCCCGGGTCACAGTGGGGCCTGCCACTAGTGTAAGCAGGAGGAGGCGGGTCAAGTGGGACCTGCCACTAGTGTAATAGCAGAGGAGGCGGGGGTCACAGTGGGGCCTGCCACTAGTGTAAGTAGCAGGAGGAGGCGGGGGCACAGTGGGACCTGCCACTAGTGTAAGTAGCAGGGGGAGGGGGGGTCACAGTGGGAGCTGCCATAGTGTAAGTAGCAGGAGGAGGCGGGATCACAGTGGAGCTGCCACTAGTGTAAGTAGGGAGGAGGAGGCAGGGTCACAGTGGGACCTGCCACTAATGTAAGTAGCAGGGGGAGGCGGGGTCCCAGTGGGACCTGCCACTATGTAATAGCAGGAAGAGGCGGGTCACAGTGGGACCGCCACTAGTGTAAGTAGCAGGAGGAGGCGGGGTCACAGTGGGACCTCCCACTATGTAAGTAGCAGGGGGAGGCGGGTCACAGTGGGACCTGCCACTAGTGTAAGTACAGGAGGAGGCGGGGTCACGTGGGACCTGCCACTAGTGTAAGCAGGAGGAGGCGGGTCACAGTGGGACCTCCCTAGTGTAAGTAGCAGAGGAAAGGGGGGGTCACAGTGGGACCTGCCACTAGTGTAAGTAGCAGGAGGAGGCGGGGTCACAGTGGGACCTGCCACTAGTGTAAGTAGCAGGAGGAGGCGGGGTCACAGTGGGACCTGCCACTAGTGTAAGTAGCAGGAGGAGGCGGGATCACAGTGGGACCTGCCACTAGTGTAAGTAGCAGGAGGAGGCGGGATCACAGTGGGACCTGCCACTAGTGTAAGTAGCAGGAGGAGGCGGGATCACAGTGGGACCTGCCACTAGTGTAAGTAGCAGAGGAGGCGGGATCACAGTGGGACCTGCCACTAGTGTAAGTAGCAGGAGGAGGCGGGATCACAGTGGGACCTGCCACTAGTGTAAGTAGGACGTCGTCCAAAGGTTGGGCAAACGTTGAAGTCTTTGTACCAAGATCCCATAGAATGTATCACCATTAGTTATCATTATTATTATAGAATGTATCACCATTAGTTATCATTATTATTATAGAATGTATCACCATTAATTATCATTATTATTATAGAATGTATCACCATTAGTTATCATTATTATTATAGAATGTATCACCATTAATTATCATTATTATTATAGAATGTATCACCATTAGTTACTATTATTATAGAATGTATCACCATTAATTATCATTATTATTATAGAATGTATCACCATTAGTTACTATTATTATAGAATGTATCACCATTAGTTATCATTATTATAGAATGTATCACCATTAGTTATCATTATTATAGAATGTATCACCATTAGTTATCATTATTATAGAATGTATCACCATTAGTTATCATTATTATTATAGAATGTATCACCATTAGTTACTATTGGGTGGCCCGGTGGCCTGGTGGCTAAAGCTCCCGCTTCACACACGGAGGGCTCGGGTTCGATTCCCGGCGGGTGGAAACATTTCGACACGTTTCCTTACACCTGTTGTCCTGTTCACCTAGCAGCAAATAGGTACCTGGGTGTTAGTCGACTGGTGTGGGTGGCATCCTGGGGGACAAGATTAAGGACCACAATGGAAATAAGTTAGACAGTCCTCGATGACGCACTGACTTTCTTGGGTTATCCTGGGTGGCTAACCCTCCGGGGTTAAAAATCCGAACAAAATCTTATCTTATCTTATCTCTTATTATTATAGAATGTATCACCATTAGTTACTATTATTATAGAATGTATCACCATTAGTTACTATTATTATAGAATGTATCACCATTAACATTTTGACACTACTAGAAGAACTATTCTTAAGTTGTAATAAAGTTGGTAGAATTACCGACAATATGTAAAGTAAAAGGACACAAGTGCAACTAATGTGACATTTATTGTGGCAACGTTTCGCTCTCCAGGAGCTTTATCAAGCCATTACGTAATGGCTTGATAAAGCTCCTGGAGAGCGAAATGTTGCCACAATAAATGTCACATTAGTTGCACTTGTGTCCTTTTACTTTACATATTCTGAAGTTATTGAATGAGAAATGAATATCAGTATTTATTCCATAAAACTAGTAAGATGGGACTTGTGTCACATTATGGCAGTGAGAACTTTGCGTTTAGTAAACCACATCAGTGGTGAAAGTTTGAAGACGATCGGATGAGTCATTCTCCAGGTATGGTATGAATTCCAACAGCACTAATTTTTTTTCTCTTAATATTTTACTACATCAACGAAGCTGCGTAATAACGTTTACAACGAATATACGTTTACAACGAATATACGTTTACAACGAATATACGTTTACAACGAATATACGTTTACAACGAATATATTCCCCCTCAAGGAAGGTTCCTTGATGTTGGTGAGGGGCTCTTGATCTAGGGAATTGGACCCCTCAAGGAAGGTTCCTTGATGTTGGTGAGGGGCTCTTGATTTAGGGAATTGGATCTGTGCTCCAGTTCCCCGAATTAAGCCTGAATGCCTTCCACATCCTCCCCCCCCAGGAGCTGTATTATCCTCCAGGTTTAGCGATTCCCCCTTGATTATAATAATAATAATAACGAATATATTTATCAGGCAATAAAATATTATGGAGTTTTCTAATTAAAAATTAATGAAAAATTATAAAACACATCATCAAAATAAAAAAAAATCTTCTTTAAACAGACCGTAAGATCACATGACGGAGCAAATATTTAATTTAATCTACACAACATTCCCTCTTCAAGGGGGGCTCCTTGGCGTGGTGAAGAGGCTCTTGGTCTGAGGAATTAGACCTGTCGGTCTTCTTCCTCAGACCGAACCTAATTACCCCCCAATCTCCCCTTCCCTATCCCATCCTCCCCTTTTTCCTTTCCTCCTCCTCCTCCCCACCCCTCCCTTTTGCCCTTCCTCTTTTTGGCCTTTGGGATTGTTCCCACAGGCACGCTAGTTCCTAGGTAGGGGAAAGGATACCGGGGTCTATCCCATTCCGTTGAGGTTCTTGGCGGTGGCGTAGTTTGCCGTGGAATCTGGATCGCCTGGGGATGTCCCGATCCCTCTCCGGTATCCCGGAGTAGCTTTGGGTGTCTTTCGGGCGACGGGTGTATCTCTGGAAGCCACCTTTCGGATTCCGGGGGTGGTGGCCGAAGGAGGTATGCTTTGTGGCGGATATCCGGCCGCCCTCTCTTTTGTCCACCGAGGTAGCTCTGCAGATGTGAGGTTGCTATCCCGGATTGTTAGTTTACTAGTATTACAAAAAAGTAATTTTTAAAAGATGGATGTTAAGATTTACTCCTTTTGTAATAAAGAGTTCGGGATACATAAATACACACATTAAAATCAATTAATCTTTAATATATATAAATCAACTATCTTTGGTCTAGAGGTATTTGAACTATGATATATAATAATATGTACATGTCACTATAATAAATTATAATTAGCATCTAACTAAAATAAATAATTATTCGTGACCCTACACAGGGCACAACGTTCTTGACACTACTGTGTCACTATATATATATATATATATATCTATACTAAAATAATAAATTAAGTAACATTTGTATAATAATAAATTACAATCAACTGCTTCTCACGACACTTATCCGGTCGAGGCCAGTCACATGACACTATTCAGTGTACACTACAACCAGGCCATCTTCAGTGTCCCACGACACCCTTTTCATCTCAGTGTTCCACTACGGTCCTGTGCATATCTCAGTGTTCCACTCCATCATACATCCCTAAGTGTCACACTACGGTCCTGGCCCAGTTCAGTGTAACACTCCAACCTTTTCTTCATGTAATGTCCCACTAAACAGCATCTGATGATTCCGGCCCACAGTTGATCAGCGTAGACGGTGAGTCCACAGACATCACCGGTAGTCCAGTAAATCCTCTCCAAAGCCGGTTGACACACCGCTAGCCGAACACCATGCTGCAAGCTCACTGAATGCGGCCGTCAAGTAACTGAGGCCAACAGACTCAGTGAGCTGCGGTGAGCGGTTCTTCTAACGCCAGTAGATAGGTACGATTAGGTGGTCAGGTACCTACTGCGTAGATGTGTACCCTGAGGAGTTCAGGTACTTAATATTGAAGCCAGTAGACGTGTACCCTTAGGTGTGCAGGTACCTACTGCTTAGGTGCGTATCCTGAGGCGCTCAGGTACATACTGTTACTAAAGCCAGTAGACTGTACCCTTAGGTGGTCAGGTACCTACTGCTTAGATGTGCACCGTGAGGCACTCAGGAACTTACTGCTCTAAGGCCGGCTCAGCAGTCCCCACATTGGGTTTGATGACGTACCCAGTGGTACTGCCGGCCGGCAGGTTAACTATTTAACCGCTAGTTTGGCAGGGGGCCGCAACAACTAGCATGATGGGTAGGGTATGGCACGGGTTCCATGCTGCATCTGCGCTACTTGCGGTGCTGAGGTCCTCTTGGGCGCGGAGAGAGATTTCTGGCCCTTTCATTCCTCCTAGGAACTATCCCTCCCCGGTCCCCCCTTTTTTTATTCTTTTTTTTTTATTTTTATTTTCTTCTTTCTTTTTTTCTTAAAAACAAAAAGAAAGAAGTAACCTAACCATGGCAGCCCTAGTCCATGAACCTACTACCCCCGGGCCCCTTCTTGATACCGCACTCCGTTCCGACCCCGCCTCGTCTTTGGACCACTCTTCAGACACTCCTCATGCCTCTGTACCTATTGCCGGTGCTGTTTCCTCACCCGCTTCAGGTACTGAGGCCTCGACTGACTCCTTTGATTTATCGGACCTTCGCTCTCCTCTGACTATGCTTCCGGCCTCTCCCTCTACGGTGCGACAATTTTCAAATCGCCGACCTGTTCCACGTCGGACCAACTCTGGTCCCATGCCTAAATGCCAACGACAATTACCTGCTGATGATACTTCTCCACCTTCTCGTTCTTCTCAGAAACGATCGACACGTCCTTCACTACCTTTTCACGCTCAGCTTCAGACTGAACAATGGACTAAATTCTTCACTTTACGACCGACTTCCTCTACTGCCTATCTTTCTGACCACAGTATTGGCAAGGCACTCCTACGCCATGTTGGTAAAGATATTTCTTTTCATGCTCATAAGAGCGGTACGCGCATCATTACCGTACAGAATGCTACCCAGGCTCATGAGCTCTCTCGTCTTTCCCATATCGATACTGTTCCTGTCACTCTTGAAAAACATCATTCCCTCAATTCTTGTAGTGGTACCGTCATTCTGCCCCATACCATAGTTCAAACAAAATTTCCAGACATGTGGCACTGACATTCTTGAACAGCTGGAACTCCAAGATCTCCCATCCTCAAGGTAGACACTTACGTTCTTCCTGCCCGCGAGCGGAGACGATACCCTAGCAATGTGGCTCGTTTTAACTTTTGACAGCCGAGAACTCCCATCCACAGTTTATATAGCAGGACATCGGTTACAAATTCGAAAGGTGATCCATACACCACAACAGTGTAGAAATTGCTGGCGATTTGGCCATCCAGCGAAATATTGCAGATCTATCGCCAAATGCCCAGTCTGTGGTGCCGATGACCATTCTAATATGTCTTGCAATCGATCTCCCTCTTGCCTTAACTGTCATGAGGCTCACCCTTCGTACTCTCGCCGTTGTCAAGTCTATTTAAACGAGCGGGAAATCCGTTACCTCAAAGAGACAGAAGGTCTCCCTTATGCCATGGCAGTTTCTCATCTCCGCCTCCAAGGGAGACTCCCACGTGTTTCTTATACCCGTGTTTCAAAACGTTCCCCCACTTCTGGTATCCCATCTTCTACACCCACCTCTGTGGTTACCTCTCCCATAGTCACTCCTGTATCTAATCCTTTTGCTGTCCTCGGTTCAGACGTCCCTACTTCAACGCCTCAGTCTGATCTCGCTTCTTTGAGTTCTCTCTCTCACAAGCCTCAGTATCGACGAGACCTCGTACGACACCTCCTCCCAATCGTCCCTCTACTTCTCAAAAGTCAAAAAAAGGTCCGTTAACACCTCCTACCCATCTTCCACCTCCTCATTTTACCCTCCCTGTCTCTGTCCCTGATTCTCCCCCTTTCACTGGCTCAGTTACAAGTGTAGAGGTTCACCCTCCTCCTCGTACTGTACCTTCCTCCCTGTTCCCTCCCAAGTTTCTTCCTCTTCTGCCACCTCCCAGGTTCCTGCCTCTTCTGTCCCCTGCCACGCTTCTCCAGTTCCCTCCACCCTTTCGCCCCCCCCCCTACCTTGGTACAGTCCAATACAGTTCCAATCTTTACTCATCCTCCCCTACCATTTCCAATATTGTCTCCCATACGACGTCTCTGAATTCAGAAACACTTGAAGCAATCTCTGAATATATTGCAGAGACCAAACCATTAATGGACACTGATCCACCTTCCGCTCTTTCTCTCTCCTCTGCTCCATCTGCGCAACTCCTTTCTTCACAGTGCACCGTTCCTTCGCTGCTTGAACGTTTTCCACTGCCTCCGCATGTGGACTTTTCTAACCCCTCTAGTCCGTAGGAACCCATACCTCCGGATTTCAAGTATCTTGATCATTGCCAATCATGGCCTATTTACAGTGGAATATACGCGGCCTCAGGGGTAATCGGGGTGAACTTCAGATGTTACTCTCCCAGTTTGCCCCTGTTGGTGTTTGCTTACAGGAACCAAAATTACACTCTGCTTTTATTTCTCCCATCTCAGGCTATAATTTATTATATTCTTCAGATCCTTTTCCTGATGGGACCTTTAATGAAAGTGCCCTTCTTCTACGCACTGATATTCCGTACCATCAGCTATTTGTTCATACTTCGCTGCATTACACAGCAGCCCGTATCCACTTACATAGGTGGTATACACTCTGTTCTTTATATCTCTCTCCTTCTCGGGCATTATCTATTCCGGATATTGCCTTCCTTGTTTCGTCATTACCGCCACCGATTCTGTTACTTGGTGATTTTAATGCCCACCATTTCCTCTGGGGGGGGTCTCACTGTGATTCCGTGGAATTCAGTTAGAGGCTTTTCTTGCCACCCACCCCCTCCATGTTTTAAATACAGGTACTCACACCCATTTTGATCCTCGGACTCATACTCTCTCTTGCATCGATCTCTCAGTCTGCTCTTCCTCCGCCGCATTAGACTTCACTTGATCTGTTCTCCGGACTTACATGACCAGTGATCATTTCCAATCATTCTTACTTCCCCTTCTATTCGCCACCTCTTCGCACCCCACGCTGGCAATTTAATTGAGCAAATTGGAACCTTTACTCACACCTAACTGTTTTGAAAGAGGTTCCTTCTTCGTCCTCCATCGATGAGCTTTTACACCTCTTCTCGTCCTCCGTTTTCACCGCAGCTTCTCATTCTATACCCCAAACTTCGGGCAGGCATTCTCAGAAATGCGTGCCTTGGTGGTCTCCTGCTTGTGCTCGTGCACTACGTTTGAAACGCGCTGCATGGGGCAGGTACCGGTACAATAGAACCACAGAGAGACTCCTTGATTTTAAACAGAAGCGTGTGATCGCTCGCCGTGTCATCCGTGATGCTAAACGCACTTGCTGGCGAGATTATGTCTCCACCATCACCTCTGCTTCCTCTATGAGTGCAGTCTGGAAAAAAGTACGAAAACTGAGTGGTAAATATTCTCCTGACCCGGCTCCTGTTCTGCGGGTTGCCGGTGTTGATATAGCAAACCCACTAGATGTTGCCAGTGAAATTGGCAATCATCTGGTCTGTATTTCTCAGGGACTCCATCTATGCCCTCATTTCTTTCCTCAAAGTCTGCCAGAGAAGTTAGCACCCTTGGACTTTTCTTCTCTCAGAGAAGAACAGTATAATGTGCCTTTTACACTTCAAGAACTGGAGGCAACACTCTCAGCTTGTCGATTATCGGCAGCTGGGCCCAACGACATTCATATTCGTATGCTACAACATTTACATCAGTCAGCCCTTGCAGTCCTATTACGCCTTTACAATCTTATTTGGTCACAAGGAGTTCTTCCACAGCTGTGGAAATCCGCCATTGTACTCCCTTTCCACAAACCAGGCACTACGGGACATGAAACCTCCCACTATCGTCCCATTGCTCTTACCAGTGCAGTTTGTAAAGTAATGGAACGCCTAGTAAATAGACGTTTAGTGTGGTATTTAGAGACACACAACAGTCTCTCCACTCGTCAATATGGCTTTCGTAAGGGACGTTCTACCATAGACCCCTTACTATGCTTGGATACGTATGTTCGTAATGCCTTTGCGAATAACCACTCAGTTATTGCCATATTTTTTGACCTTGAGAAGGCATATGACACAACTTGGAGGTATAATATTTTAGCCCAAGCCCACTCCTTAGGCCTTCGAGGCAATCTACCATCCTTCCTTAAGAACTTTTTAACTGACAGGCATTTCCGTGTTCGGGTTAATAATGTGCTCTCCCCGGACTTTATCCAAGCTGAAGGTGTCCCCCAGGGATGTGTTCGAGCACAACACTTTTTCTCCTTGCTATTAATGATTTGGCCTCTAGTCTTCCATCAAATATTTGGTCATCACTCTATGTTGATGACTTCGCTATTGCCTGTGCAGGCGCTGACTGTCACCTCATAACAGTTTCTCTCCAACATGCAGTCGACCGTGTTTCCAATTGGGCCAGCACACGTGGGTTTAAATTTTCCAGCACTAAAACCCACCAAATTACTTTCACTAGACGCTCTGTCATCTCCGATCATCCTTTGTACCTCTATGGCTCCCGTATCCCTGAACGTGATACAGTCAAGTTTCTGAGCCTCCTCTTTGATCGTAGGTTATCCTGGAAACCTCACATTACCTCTCTGAAGGCAACTTGTCACAGCCGGCTGAACCTTCTTAAAACCCTTGCTCATCTTTCATGGGCAGCTGATCGTCGAACCCTCCTTCGCCTACATTCCACCCTTATTTTATCGAAACTTGATTATGGTGACCAGATCTATTCAGCGGCATCTCCTGCTACTCTCTCTAGCCTTAACCCCATTCATCACCAAGGATTACGTTTATGCCTTGGTGCTTTTCGCTCTTCCCCTGTCGAGAGCCTCTATGTGGAAGCGAACGTTCCGTCCTTATCCGATCGCCGTGATGCCCATTGCCTGCACTACTATGTACACTCTCATGATCTCCGCAATCCGTCCATTTATAGAATGGTCACGGATATTAGTAGACATTCTTTATTTGTTCGCCGCCCCTGTTTACTCCGTCCCTTCTCTCTTCGCCTTCATTCGCTCTTGTCTTCTCTTCAACTACCACCTTTCTATGTACATGTAGCATCTCACTTTTCCCTACCCCCCTGGGAAGTTCCAGCTGTTTGAGTCTGTTCTTTCTCCCTCCCTTGCTCGAAAGCCCAACTGTCTACGGTCGCTTCCCGCTCTCTTTTTCTTGACCACTTTCACTCTCATGCTCATGCCATTGCTGTGTACACAGATGGCTCTAAGTCTTCTGATGGCGTAGGATTCGCAGCAGTGTTTCCGGACAGCGTCGTACAAGGGCATTTACTATCTTCGGCTAGTATTTTTACTGCTGAATTATATGCCATCCTTACAGCACTTATCTGTATTGCATCTATGCCTGTGTCATCATTTGTGGTTGTCTCAGTCTCCCTTAGTGCTTTACAGGCTATACAAAAATTTGATACACCTCACCCCTTAGTCCTCCATATCCAACTTTGGCTACGCCGCATCTTTACCAAGCATAAAGATATTGTTTTTTGTTGGGTCCCTGGTCATGTTGACGTACAGGGCAATGAACAGGCAGACACTGCTGCGAGGTCAGCAGTACATGACCTACCAGTTTCTTATAGAGGTATTTCATTTAAGGACTATTTTGCTGCAATATCTTCCCACCTTCACACCCGTTGGCAACAACGTTGGTCTACTATGCTCGGCAACAAACTTCAATCTATTAAACCGAGTATAGGTTACTGGCCATCTTCTTATCACCAGTGTCGAGGTTGGGAGACTACTCTCTCCCGTCTTCACATTGGCCATACTCGTCTTACTCATGGATATCTCATGGAGAGGCGTCTTGCTACTCTCTGTGAGAATTGCCAAGCTCCATTATCAGTCAGCCACATTCTTTTGGACTGCCCACTTTATCAACGAGCACGCAGAATTTACCTCTGTCGTCGTCTTCGCTCCGCTGCTCTCTCTTTACCTTCCCTTCCCGCTGATGGACCCACCTTTCATCCGGACTCTCTCATTGACTTTTTGACAACAACTGACTTACTTCACAAATTCTGATACCTTCAGCCCTTTCTACTTCAATCTCTTGCTACCCTCTACCCCCGTACTATCCCCTGCCCCGCTGTTTTCTGTAACCTGCTGATCATCCCTCCTCCCTTCTGCCATCCAATACCCTCGCTTCCTTCCCTACCCTGCAGGGCTGTATAGCCCTTGTGGCTTAGCGCTTCTTTTTGATTATAATAATAATAATACACAACTTTCAAACTATTTCCCATATCTCTCTTCCCTCTTCACTAAATAAAATGTTTGAAGGTTTTACAAATATATTTCTGACTGTAGGAGAGACAAGAGGAGAGGACTGGAGTCAGTCTGCACGACGGCGACATTAACACCACCAGCAGCAGCACATGTATTTACCCGCAAGAAACTGTCGTCACCAGCCACGACATTACTCACATCTCTGACCACGACCACCACAAAGGACGTCTGGGCGCCTCCCACCACGACGACCGCCAGGGACGTCTGGGCGCCTCCCACCACGACGACCGCAAGGGACGTCAGGATGCTGCCAAAAACATTTCGTGAGTGTCCTAATTGTGTATTGTGGGTGGTAGTGATGCTGTGGCCCTGAGAGGCCTCAGGGTACCTGTAGGGAGTGATGCTGTGACCCTGAGAAGCCTCAGGGTACCTGTAGGGAGTGATG
Organism: Cherax quadricarinatus; assembly: GCF_026875155.1. NCBI lineage: Eukaryota > Metazoa > Arthropoda > Malacostraca > Decapoda > Parastacidae > Cherax > Cherax quadricarinatus. The sequence goes on along the minus strand of NC_069487.1, from coordinate 21,103,033 downwards.
CTGATGGTCAGAATAGCCTAAGGGACAGTATCACGTGCACGGCGCACAAGTGACGAAGAAAAAAAAAACAGAAAAATTATGGAAATTGAGTTAATCATGTAGAAAAATAGCTAAACTCTTCTGCAACACTCTGGTATAAGTCTCAGTGTTTTACACTGTTCCTACAAGGAATTATAATCATTTATATCACGTACGGTGACGCTGCCACCTGTAACATGCTTGCTCACATGCAATAAATGTTTTTAATTTTTTTTTTTAGCTATTTCCTGTATTATTCTTTCTAATATAATTCGCAATTTGGCATCATAACAAAGTGAGTGAAGTTAATACACAGTCTGAGAGCCAATCAGGAACAGTCTGGAAATATTTGCTTACATCAGCAGAAATTCCCGAGTCTCTTGATGCCAGTAAGTTTATTCAGGTATACACAAATACAGTTACATAGATTATCATACATAGCAGTATATGTGTAGAGAACCTGGGATAACCCAAGAAAGTCAGTGACTTATTTCCATTGGAGTCCTTTTACCTTATTATAATATAAAGGTGATAATATCTTATTATTCTATAATGAAGATAACATCTTATTATCATACTATTAAGACTATCTACAATACGAGGGTCATTACTAGGAATAAGGTAAAATTATACGTGTGTTAACTAAAAAAAAATAAATCATTCCCCTCCCTTTCTGTAGCTACATTCATCAGACACCTTTTGGCACTCTTCTTGAACTGGTTCATGCTATGACTGGCTTTGACATGTGCTGGCAATCTGTTCCATTACTTTACTGCTGTACAATAAAAGGTGTTTGAAGCCTGGCCACTGACTGTGGCTACTACAAAGTTGTGCTCTCTCCCCCTAGTACTATGATTGCTTTGGTTCCCAACCTTGACAAAATTGACAGCAAGATATTCTGGACACTGTTTGTGAGCAATTTTATAAACATGATTTAGCTCCAGTTGTTTTACTCTGTCTTCAACATTCAGCATATCCAACTGCTGTAATTCATCCTGGCCTACATGTTCTCTTGGTCCCAGCCCCAGGATGAATCTCACCATTTTGTTCTGGGTGATTTGCAGTCTCTTTCAGTGTTTTTTTTTTTGGTCAAGACAGAGTACCATGAAGAGCAAGCGTAATCCATATGACATTGTATAAGGGCTAGACATAGGGTCCTGCGAGCCTCAGTAGGTAGACACTGTGCTTGTCTGTAGAGGAATTTCAGTCTGGCATTCGCTTTCGTTACTACACTGTTTCCTATCAATTCTCCTGACATGCATGGGTCAAAGGGGATTCCCAGATATTTTGCTGAGGAAACTGAAGTGATGGGCTCCCCATTACACTGGACATTAAAACTATTTACCATTCTCAGTTTGTTTCGTGCCAAAGAGAATGGCTTCAGTTTCTCGAGGTGCAATGATAGTTTGTTGTCTAACAATTTACTGCAGGACTCCAGTTCCAGTGTTAATACATTAGCTATATCTTGTGGGTCTTTACCTGACACTAACAGAACACTGTCATCTGCATACAGTAGGAGTTTGCACTTGACACTGATAGGCATGTCGTTAATATAGCATAGGAATAATAAGAGGCACAGAATACTACCTTGGGGAACTCCATATGCTACACCTGGCCATCGGCAGGGGTTCTGATTCCGTTTTGTTGATTTTGACAATTTCTCTCTTGTTGCTAAGGTAGGACTTAAACCAGTCTACAGAACCTATACCGATAGCTTGAAGTTTCTTACATAATATATTGTGGTTGACAGAGTCGAAGGCCTTTTGCAGGTCTAAGGTTACCATACCTATGAGGCTCCCCTTTGACATTTCAGTTCTCAGGTAATCCATCATATTAATTAGGGAGGTGTCGGTTGAATAAGATCTTCTAAAGCCCAATTGATAGCTATGGAGAATGTTGTCATTAAGGTACTTAACTACTTGAGAGTACACCGCCCTCTCTAGAATTTTGGATATTATACTGAGTATACTAACAGGACTATAGTTGCTTACATCAGACCTACTATTTTTCTTGAAGATAGGAGTAACTCTGGCCTCTTTGAACCCCTCCGGTACGGTATTAGTGGTGATGGACAAATTTATTATGTGAGCAGTAGGAATTTACAGTTCAGAAGCACCATCTTCTAGGAACTTAGACGGGATGTTATCAGGGTCGGTGCTCTTAGTTGGGTTTAACCTGCTTAGTTCTTGTTGAATAAAGTCGTGAGATACATTTACTAGTTGACAATTGTTTGGGGTTACCCCTTTATTGGTATAGTATGTTTGAAACTTATCAGAGTCTTTGTTAAAGGTATTTGATGCAGCTGGTAGACTACTTACTAGTGTTGATGCGACAGATGTGTAGTAGGAATTGAAACAATTTGTCACTTTAGTTGTTTCGTGGCATACCTCGTTATCGATAGTGAGTACTATGTTAGACCTATATACTGGCTTATGGCTATACTCCAACTGTTTTAGTTGTTGCCAGAGCTTTCTGGGGTTATGCTTATACTCTTCAATTTTTGAGCAGTAGTGCTTTACCTTTGCTCCTTTTTATAAGTCTCTGTACTCTGTTCCTCACCCTTTGGAATTCATTTAGTGCTGCAATATCCTGTCTTAAATCTTTTTAGCAGCTGGTCTCTGAATGTCATATTATCTAATATCTCAGTAGTCATCCTGGGTTCAGTTCTTCGTTTAATCCTAACCTCTTTAACTGGTGCAATATTATCAAGGATGGTAGTGAACATTGTTTTGAATTTTTCCCAGGCATCATTTACGCCCCTGCAACTTATCTCTGTCCAGTCACAATTCTGTAACCTATTTACCAGTGTTTCTTTACTGTAGTTTCTAGTTGACCTCATTTTTATTGTCCTGTGTAGGCCTATCCTATCCCTAGTGATTTTCCTGGTGCAGTAAATGATGAAATGATCACTAAGGCCTGTGGTAATGACGCCCGACTGACGCCGGGGAATATGCTTCATTATTACGTTAATATCAAAACTACGACTTAATAATCTATCGCAATTGATCTAATATGACGTAAGACAATATGTAAATGACATACAAACATGATAGATACTCTACTATGAATAAAATAAGCCATAATGTGACGAGTGGTTGCGGTCAGACCCAAGGTATAATAGTTACTGCTCTGACCATATCTTTTTCTCCTGGTCTTTTGAGGTCCTGAGATAAGAGAAAACGGAGTGTTTGTCAGGTTAACTGCACTAGATCACAAGCTTCATTTGAAAACCCTGAAAAAAAAGCGATTTTCTCTATTTTTTTTTTCACGAGTCATGAGGTATGCGCGCGTTTTTACTTAATATTTCGGAAGTTATTGACTTATTTCATTAACGGTATAACAACGCTGGTCAACAACCAAAATGCTTCCACAACCCGAAAAGCAATTTCCTGCTAATTTTAGGACGCTGATAATGAATATCATGCTTAAAACTGTTAGCTTTTCTTTTCAATATACACTTGTGTCACAACAGGTTCCAACAGGCTTGTGGCAGTGTGTTTCTTATCACACTCACAGTTTCACTGACCTTCATTATTGTTTCAGCAGTCATAGAAGGTGTTTGTGCTGTGCAAGTTTATATTTTGAGGTGAAAGGTAGGTGATTTTCTTAGCCAAACACTTTTTAAACTTATAATAAATATTCACTGAGCAAGTCATGCAAGAGGTTCCCACTACATCAGGAGAGATTGGCGACCTCGTCAATCAGAGCAGGAGATGCACAAATTAACATTAAGATTGACAACACTCTAATTACCAGAAATAATGGGGGAAAATTCCTAGGCTTATACCTTGACAACAACCTGAATTTCAGCACCCATATCCAGCATATAGCCAAAAAAGTATCCAAAACGGTTGGGATCCTCTCCAAGATACGATACTATGTGCCGCAAAATGCCCTTCTCACACTATACCACTCACTTATTTATCCATACCTCACCTATGCTATTTGTGCTTGGGGATCAACTGCAGCAACACACCTAAAGCCAATAATAACCCAACAAAAAGCTGCAGTAAGAATAATCACTAAATCCCATCCCTGGCAGCACACCCCCCCCCCCCACTCTTCAAAGATCTAAACTTACTCCCAGTTCAGTACATCCACACTTACTACTGTGCAATCTATATCTACAGGGCCTTAAACTCCAATATCAACCTTGACCTAAAACGCTTTCTTGATAGTTGTGACAGAACTCACAGACATAACACCAGACACAAACATCTCTACGACATTCCCGTGTCCGACTAAACCTTTACAAAAATTCATTGTATGT
>NC_069487.1:21067623-21098245 GCF_026875155.1 Cherax quadricarinatus | reverse complement strand
TATTTAAAGTGGTACCGAGTGTATACACAGTGGGACGGTGTAAACACAGTGAAAATGTGTGAATCACAGTGTCCGTAGTGTATAAAAAACAGTGGTACTGTAGTTTATACAGCGGTACCGTAGTGTATATCCAGGGTACTAGTGTATATCCACAGTGGTATGTATGTTAAACACAGTGGTATTGTAGTGAAACGAGGGTTCTGATGAAAATCACAGGGTTTCCGTAGGGATACCCAGGATACTTGTGAATCACGTGGGACGTATGAAATTTTATGGAAAGTAGGTTTTTAAACACAGTGGTCTTGGGGTATTCACAGTGGTACCGTTGTGTATTCACAGTTTTCCGGTTTTAAAACACAGTGGTACGTAGGGGATACCAGCGGGACCGTAGTGTTAAAACCGTGGGACGTAGTTTAAATACAGTAATACTTATGTATATACAGTTGGTATTTTATTTTAAAAGTGGACTGGTGACACGTGGACCGTGTTGTTACACATGGTACTTTTGTTATATCACTGGGGACGAGGAAATTTTACAGGTTACGTAGTGTAATCACAGTGGACTGTTGGGGGTATACAGGGCAGTAGTGAATATCACAGGAACCGTAGTGTATTTCAAAATGGGTTTGTGTGTATACACTGTGGTCCGTAGTGTTTTGCGTGGTACTCTAGTAATATCACAGTAGTACTGTAGTGTAATCACAGTGGTACTATAGTGTTTATGACAGTGGTATGTAGTGTATAAACACGTGGTGCTGAGTGTATATCACAGTGGGGACTGAAAATGAAAATCACAGTGGGTACTGGAAGGGATTTTCCAGTGGTAATTTGTGAAAATCACTGTGGTACTTTAGTGTTTTTCCCAGTGGTTCTGTGGAAATATAAAAACATTTTGCGATTTTTGTGAACCTTTATTGACAAAAGTTTTGCCCCCCCCAAAAGTGAGCTTTTCAAGACACAAAAAGATCCCTGGGGTGGAAGGTACGGGGGATATTTATAGTCAGGTTCGGGGAAAGTTGGTTTTTGACACATTGCAAAGTTAAAGGTTTTCTTTATTTCGAAAAAGTTTTTCGCCTACACGTTGGCCCTTTTTCAAATCGAGTACAGGAAAAAAATTTTTTTGAAGAGAAAAATACTTTGAAAAAGATTTAACAGTCCCTCACCCCTTAAAATTTTGAGGTGGTCGTTTCCCCCCAGTCTGGAGAAGAGCATTTTTCCAAAGGTTTTTTAAACAATATGGAGTTTTAAGGGAAGGATGGAGCCCATTTTGGGGCCCAAAAAGGGGGGGACGTAGGCCATAGGAGAGGTAAGAATCGTGTTGAGAGGTCGGGCCCTGGGCCAAAACCAGCCCCCTCTTCCCAGTGGAAATTTTCGAAGTTTAAATTTCCGGGGGCTTTTACCCAAAATACCCTTGTGTTGCGTGTTGACAGATTTTAACATTAAAAAAGGTATAAAATAATTCTGTTTTATAACTTTTCTGAAATGACTGAAGGGAAACCCAATGTGTTGGGGAAACGTTTCGAAATAAAGATTCCTAACTGTTGATTTGTGTCCTTTTTTTAACAACCTGTCGGTATTTTATCTTTTTTAATGTTTTAGGTTCCGAATGTTGAGGTCAGGGGGGAGGGGAAAGCCCATCTTTAAAGATCTATGAAATGGGTTACGAGTTAAAAACCTGGGTCTTTTTTAAGATTAAGGGCCCGTACCAGGACCCTGGGCTTGGCGAACCCTTACAAATACATACACCCCTGGTAGATTGTTTTTTGAATTTAAAAAAAACCACTGTTGGGCCGGGAAAAATTGTCAAAAAAGGATCACTTTTATGCCCTATGAGTTTATATTTCCATTGTGTCGGTAATTTTTTACCCTTTTTTTTCCACAGTGGTTTCTGTAGTGTATATGCCAGTGGTACTGTGTGGTATGCCGTGGTACTGTAGTGTATATGGGCAGGGGTTTGTAGTGTATATGGGCAGTTTGGGACTGGTTTTATATGACAGTGGACTGTAGTGTTTTAAGACAGTGGTACTTTTAGTGTATTTTGCAGTGGGGATGTAGTGTATATCGCGGGTTTTGGTTTCTGTTTGTGTATATGACAGTGGTACTTTTAGTTTTATATCACCCGTGGGGACGGGGTGTATATGACCGGGGGTACTGTAGTGATTCCCCTTTGGGACGTTGGTATATGACAGTGGACTGTAGTGATATGACAGTGGTACTGTGTGTATATGACATTTGGGACGGTAGTGTATATTCAAAATGGTTTTTTTTTGTAGTGTAAATTTTACAGTGGTACTGTAGTGTATATCGCAGTGGTACTGTAGTGTATATGACAGTGGTACTGTAGTGTATATCACAGTGGTACTGTAGTGTATATGACAGTGGTACTGTAGTGTATATCGCAGTGGTACTGTAGTGTATATCACAGTCGTATCGTAGTGTATATCACTGTACCATTCACTCATATACCCTTATCTCACATATGGAATTTGTGCATGGGGATCAACAACATCCAGTCACCTTAACTCCCTCATAACCCAGCAAACGGCCGCAATAAGAATAACAAATTCCCACTCCCGCCAGCACACTCCACCAATTTTCAAAAGTCTGAATCTGCTCACCATTAAGAACATCCATACTTATTCATGTGCCTTCTACATACACAGAACAATACACGCAAATATAAACCCTCCACTCAAACTTCTCCTCACCAACCTAAACAGGACACATGACCACAACACAAGACACAGATCTCTTTTTGATATACCTCGTGTCCATATCACACTGTGTAAAAACTCTGCACATAAAGGGCCCCAAAATATGGAATTCATTACCAGAAGATATTAAAGTAACCCAGTCTGAAAATCAATTTAAGACTCTTCTCAAAATACTCAGTACACACCTACTTATGTTCTCCCACATCATAACTTCAACAATCACTTTGAACCTTTTATCCATTGTTGACAGGAATATAATTGAATCATTGTTTTTACAAGAAGCATTTTTGAATATATGAATATATCTTTTGTCTTAAATAAATTAGATTCACTTATAATTAATAATCTACTGTACAACTAAGAAATAATTCTCAGTATTAAGTAGTCTGTAAGTCAATAATGTTAAGTTGACCCATAACAGAGGCTCTCTTTGTATTGCAACTCATTATTGTAAATACAAAATCTCAATGTACTGTTTGCAAAGACATAAATAAAATAAATAAATAAATAAATAAATAAATAAATAAATAAATAAATATATAACTGGTGTTGTAAACAGTGTAGAGTTGTCAGTGAACCCAGCAACATAAAAACAGTGTAGAGTTGTCAGTGAACCCAGCAACATAAAAACAGTGTAGAGTTGTCAGTGAACCCAGCAACATAAAAACAGTGTAGAGTTGTCAGTGAACCCAGCAACATAACAACAGTGTAGAGTTGTCAGTGAACCAGCAACATAACAACAGTGTAGAGTTGTCAGTGAACCCAGCAACAAAAACAACAGTGTAGAGTTGTCAGTGAACCCAGCAACACAACAACAGTGTAGAGTTGTCAGTGAACCCAGCAACATAACAACAGTGTAGAGTTGTCAGTGAACCCAGCAACATAACAACAGTGTAGAGTTGTCAGTGAACCCAGCAACATAACAACAGTGTAGAGTTGTCAGTGAACCCAGCACATAAAAACAGTGTAGAGTTGTCAGTGAACCAGCAACATAACAACAGTGTAGAGTTGTCAGTGAACCCAGCAACATAACAACAGTGTAGAGTTGTCAGTGAACCCAGCAACATAAAAACAGTGTAGAGTTGTCAGTGAACCCAGCAACATAACAACAGTGTAGAGTTGTCAGTGAACCCAGCAACATAACAACAGTGTAGAGTTGTCAGTGAACCCAGCAACATAAAAACAGTGTAGAGTTGTCAGTGAACCCAGCAAATAACAACAGTGTAGAGTTGTCAGTGAACCCAGCAACATAACAACAGTGTAGAGTTGTCAGTGAACCCAGCAACATAAAAACAGTGTAGAGTTGTCAGTGAACCCAGCAACATAACAACAGTGTAGAGTTGTCAGTGAACCCAGCAACACAACAACAGTGTAGAGTTGTCAGTGAACCCAGCAACATAACAACAGTGTAGAGTTGTCAGTGAACCCAGCAACACAACAACAGTGTAGAGTTGTCAGTGAACCCAGCAACATAACAACAGTGTAGAGTTGTCAGTGAACCCAGCAACACAACAACAGAGTAGAGTTGTCAGTGAACCCAGCAACACAACAACAGTGTAGAGTTGTCAGTGAACCCAGCAACACAACAACAGTGTAGAGTTGTCAGTGAACCCAGCAACATAACAACAGTGTAGAGTTATCAGTGAACCCAGCAACACAACAACAGTGTAGAGTTGTCAGTGAACCCAGCAACACAACAACAGTGTAGAGTTGTCAGTGAACCCAGCAACATAACAACAGTGTAGAGTTATCAGTGAACCCAGCACCCCAAACAACAGTGTAGAGTTGTCAGTGAACCCAGCAACACAACAACAGTGTAGATTTTGTCAGTGAACCCAGCAACACAACAACAGTGTAGAGTTGTCATGAACCCAGCAACACAACAACAGTGTAAGAGTTGTCAGTGAACCCAGCAACATAACAACAGTGTAGAGTTATCAGTGAACCCAGCAACATAACAACAGTGTAGAGTTGTCAGTGAACCCAGCAACATAACAACAGTGTAGAGTTGTCAGTGAACCCAGCAACACAACAACAGTGTAGAGTTGTCAGTGAACCCAGCAACATAACAACAGTGTAGAGTTGTCAGTGAACCTAGCAACATAACAACAGTGTAGAGTTGTCAGTGAACCCAGCAACACAACAACAGTGTAGAGTTGTCAGTGAACCCAGCAACATAACAACAGTGTAGAGTTGTCAGTGAACCCAGCAACATAACAACAGTGTAGAGTTGTCAGTGAACCCAGCAACATAACAACAGTGTAGAGTTGTCAGTGAACCCAGCAACATAACAACAGTGTAGAGTTGTCAGTGAACCCAGCAACATAACAACAGTGTAGAGTTGTCAGTGAACGCAGCAACACAACAACAGTGTAGAGTTGTCAGTGAACCCAGCAACACAAAAACAGTGTAGAGTTGTCAGTGAACCCAGCAACACAACAACAGTGTAGAGTTGTCAGTGAACCCAGCAACAAAACAACAGTGTACAGTTGTCAGTGAACCCAGCAACACAACAGTGTAGAGTTGTCAGTGAACCCAGCAACACAACAACAGTGTAGAGTTGTCAGTGAACCCAGCAACAAAACAACAGTGTAGAGTTGTCAGTGAACCCAGCAACACACAACAGTGTAGAGTTGTCAGTGAACCCAGCAACATAACAACAGTGTAGAGTTGTCAGTGAACCCAGCAACACAACAACAGTGTAGAGTTGTCAGTGAACCCAGCAACACAACAGTGTAGAGTTGTCAGTGAACCCAGCAACACAACAACAGTGTAGAGTTGTCAGTGAACGCAGCAACACAAAAACAGTGTAGAGTTGTCAGTGAACACAGCAACACAACAACAGTGTAGAGTTGTCAGTGAACGCAGCAACACAACAACAGTGTAGAGTTGTCAGTGAACCCAGCAACACAACAACAGTGTAGAGTTGTCAGTGAACCCAGCAACAAAACAACAGTGTAGAGTTGTCAGTGAACCCAGCAACACAACAACAGTGTAGAGTTGTCAGTGAACCCAGCAACAAAACAACAGTGTAGAGTTGTCAGTGAACCCAGCAACACAAAAAACAGTGTAGAGTTGTCAGTGAACCCAGCAACATAACAACAGTGTAGAGTTGTCAGTGAACCCAGCAACACAACAACAGTGTAGAGTTGTCAGTGAACCCAGCAACACAACATAAGACCATTTATCATCCAGAAGCCATTTTACCAGTGTTGCCATAGTTAATAACAGTAACAAAATGGTACTTAGTGTCGTGGAGTGACGAAAATTAAAAAAATCTTCTTTTGAAATACGAGAAGTATTCAGTTACTTGAGGAAATACGTAACACCTGTAGTTGGCAGAGGTCGCAATATACACAAAGGAAAGCAAACATTCTTCCAGGAATCTTTCTTCATCAGTCGCCCAACCATAGCCAACAATAGTGATATAATAGCATTTGATGTGTGGAGATGAAAAAAATCTAGAAAAGCTAAATAGAGTGATCTATAAGTGACGAAAACCTCAGGCTGTTTAAAAGGGTACCAGAGTTCACCGGGCGTTCATCATAGTAAGAGCTGCCAGAAGTCTCCGGTTTCTTCAACACGCAAGTTATAATTACTGAATCAAACTGAACACATATTACTCTGTTAAATAATATTCCAGTAGTCCTTTCAAGAGCTAGTCCAAAATCACCGACCGGATTAGTTAAAAAATAAGTGATCACTGACCAGATTTGTTTAAGAAATAAGTGAACGAATGACCGGATTCATAAGCTGATAGAGTTTCTAGGTGCCCTTAACACTTAACCAGATTCATTGAAAAGTAAGGTGTTCTCTGACCGGATTCTTAAGCTGACAGAGTTTTTAGGCTCCCTTATCAAACACCACAACAGTTACTGCTAGCAGCAGTAAGATTGTTTCATACACATACAAATACAAATAGATACTCATACAAATAGACAGATTTACACTTTAAGTAGGTTATTAGTAGAATACACAGTATAACTAAAAATCACAATATGAAACTTTGTGTAGTCTGCAACCACGGTAACAAACCGGCTTCTGCATGGATTACATGCAACTTCTGTGGAAAATGGGCCCACACATCTTGTGCAGATATTCAAGAATCATCTACAAGAGATACTAAACCAGGGAAGTGTTTTTGTGTATACCCAAATGAAAACCAACTGTGGAAAAAATCACATTGGTATTAAAAGACAGAACTATCAAAATGACCTTCATAGAAAACCTGACAGCATTCTGTAACAGATGGGAAAATAAAAGGACTGGGCCAGATGGTGCTATTGCCCTTGGTGCAGATGCTGTCCTGATAGTAACTGTAAAATACAGAAATAAAAGTTGGTAGCCTGGAGGGAGACAAGAGCTCTAGTGGGGAAATGGGTGTAGACAAGAACATGCAAAACCCAATGTTACAAACTAGCAAAACCACTGGAGATAGTAACAAGGGGATACCCCAAGAAATAGTGAAGATAAAATACCAGAAAAAGGCTGGTGAAGGCACCATTGTTAGCACAAGTGCTGAAGATAGTAAAGAGAGAGAAAAACATGCACAAGTAGGGAAAGCAGTCATAAAAAAACCAAGGTAAACAGAAATCAGACCTATGCAAATTCTATGCATTAGGTATCTGCAGGCATGGAATATCTGGAAAAAACAGATGGGACATGCAACTTTGACCGCCCCAGAAAATGCCGTGCCCATATGACAACAGAAAAATGTAACCTTCCTGTAAGCTTTTCCACTTTGAAATGTGTCATATTGTCAGGCACACCACTTAAAACGGATAAGAAAATACAGAACATCTAGACCATGTGAAAACCTGGGCAGCCACAACCACTCCAGAGAGGTTTTTTAGTGTCAGGAAGAAAAAAAACCTCTACTCCAAAACAACAGATATTAGTGCCAGGAAAAAAAAAAACACCCCACACCCTTACCACCAATATGACGACATTCATCTCTGCAAATATACAGGGTCTAAATCCAGCATCGAACAACCAAATACCTTTCATCCATGGACTGTGTACAGAGTCAAATGCAATGTTCGCAGTTTTCACAGAGACCCACATACAGGATCACCATGACAATGAAATATGGATCCCGGGTTATAACCTACAAAGATGCGACAGAGTGAACAGGCAAATGAGAGGGGTGGTAGAGTTGGCTTGTACATCACATAGTCGCTAATAAGTTTAGAACTACTAAATGCCTCAAATGATGTAGTTGAAGTTTTGGCAGTAAAGATCGAGAACCAAAACTTGGTCATTGTGGTTACATACAAGCCTCCAGATGCAACTTCCCAACAATTCCAGGAACAGCTATTGAAAATAGACAACTGTCTGGAAAAAAATCTTCCAGCTCCTGTCCCAAACATCTTGCTCCTGGTGGATTTCACCCTAAGGCAAATAATGCTGTAGCAGAGATAACCCCAGGAGGCAGCTCAAATGAAAATTTGCACACATATGAGCTAATAAATCTCTGCACCAAATTCATCTTAAACCATCAAATGATAAAGCCGACAAGATTGGGGAATACACTGGACCTCATCTTCATCAACACTGATGATCTGATACAAAATATTACCATATCAAAAATAATATACTCGGATCACAACAAAATAGGGGTTCAGACATGTATGCACAGGGCCCCAGACCAACAAAATGTGATCAGTCAAGAGGAGCCTTTACCAAATTCAACTTCAATAATAAAAAACATCAGGTGGGACCAAGTCAACCAGGTCCAAGATAGCCTAAGCAACACGGATCCAAACCTATGTATACCTGGAGAGGGTTTCTAGAACAAATTAACTCTGTGGCACTCGAGGTATGCTCAAGGCATATTCCTTTAAGGAAGGGGAAGAGAAGATGTAAACTAGAAAGAGAAAGGAGCTCCCTATACAAGTAAAGGCAAAGAATAACAGAGCGGCTAAAAGAGGCCAATATGTCTGTAATACGAAGGGAGGCACTGGTCAGAGAAATAAACATCGAACTAAAGCTAAAGGAATCTTATAGGAGCCAAGAAAAACGGGAAGAACTAAAAGCCATAAACGAAACTGAAAGAAACCCAAAATATTTCTTTTCTTATGCCAAATCAAAGTCGAGAACAACATCCAGTATTGGGCCCCTACTTAAACAAGATGGGTCCTACACATATGACAGCAGGGAAATGAGTGAGTTACTCAAGTCCCAATATGACTGTTTTTAGCGAGCCGCTAACCAGACTGAGAGTCGAAGATCTAAATAAATACACGCAATTATCAGTAATAGCACAGTACGACTTGCAGGATACACACAATAGCAAGACTGACACAATACCAGAAGCGATAGTGAGGTAATCTGAAAGATACCAAGACCAGCTCTAGTTCCAGCTCCAGCTACTAGATGGAGCTCCCATATTATGAAGACAGGTAAAGAATGGCCTGTGAGACCTGGTCGTAATGAGAATGTGGAGCAAATAAAACTCAACAGTAGACTATAATGTACATTTGCCTTCACCAGATGATATATACAAGTATGTACAATATGTACAGATAGAATAGTAAGTGTGCACCATGGTGACAGATGGTAAAGCAGAAGCCAGAGTGTGATCGTGCTCAACCAGCAGCTAGGCAAGCCTGCCAGTGCTTACCACAAGTGAACCATGTTGCTTCAGCTTTAGCGGGCTTGCCTGTGATTGGTCAATGGACCGATTATTATTATTATTATAATCAAGGGGGAAGCGCTAAACCCGGAGGATTATACAGCGCCTGGGGGGGATGTGGAAGGCATTCAGGCTTAATTTGGGGAACTGGAGCACAGATCCAATTCCCTAAATCAAGAGCCCCTCACCAACATCAAGGAACCTTCCTTGAGGGGGTCAATGGACCGAGGTACTGATTTAATGACGGGTACCTGGAGAGTTTACCTGGAGAGGGTTTCGCGGGTCAATGCCCCTGCAGCCCAGTCTGAGACCACACTGACCATTAAGCCGTTAGCACCCGGTTCACTTTTTGGGAAGCAGCCTATATGGGAGTATGACATATGCTGAATAAATTGCAAAATAGTTTTTGAATTTCTTAAGAAACTTATGCTTGATTGTCCCAAATTTATCTTTTGGCAACTTTGGTATTTTTGCATAAACTCAAGATGGTCGCTGGTCACCATGTCACAGATTTAACTTTTGAACCAGTTTTTCTAAAATGTGTAGAATCTACATTAGTTCAGGATCAAGGTCGGGTGCTAGAGGTCAGTTTAGGGTCAAATTTAACCTCTCGGTGGAAAGTTAATTGAAAATTCTATTAAATACTAATTTATTTTATTCTTGAAAAGGAATAAATTCACATACAATGTTTTACATATTTGTTTGAGTTATGATAATGAGTTGTATGTGAAATACAGTGTAATATCTTATACAATGGAAGGCTATTATTATTATAATCAAAAAGAAGCGCTAAGCCACAAGGGCTATGCAGAGCTGCAGGGTAGGGAAGGAAGCGAGGGTATTGGGTGGCAGAAGGGGGGAGGGATGATCAGTAGGTTACAGAAAACAGCGGGGCAGGGGATAGTGCGGGGGTAGAGGGTAGCAAGAGATTGAGGTAGAAAGGGCTGAAGGCATCAGAGTTTGTGAAGTAAGTCAGTTGTTGTCAAAAAGTCAATGAGAGAGTCCGAATGAAAAGTGGATCCATCAGTGAGAAGGGAAGGTAAAGAGAGAGCAGCGAGTAAAGACGACGACAGAGGTAAATTCTGCATGCTCGTTGATAAAGTGGGCAGTCCAACAGAATGTGGCTGACTGATAATGGAGCCTGACAATGCTCACAGAGAGAAGCAGGGCGCCTCTCCATGAGATATCCATGAGTAAGATGAGTATGGCCAATGCAAAGACAGGAGAGAGTAGTCCCCCAACCTCGACACTGGTGACAAGAAGATAGCCAGTAACCTATACTCGGTATAATAGATTAAAGTTTGTTACCTAGCATAGTAGACCAACATTGTTGCCAACGGGTGTGAAGGTGGGTAGCTATTCCAGCAAAATAGTCCATAAATGGAATACCTCTATATGAAACTGGTAGGTCATGTACTGCTGACCGTGCAGCAGTGTCTGCCTGTTCATTGCTCTGTACATCAACATGACCAGGGACCCAACATAAAACAATATCTTTATGCTTGGTAAAGATGCGGCGTAGCCAAAGTTGGATACGGAGGACTAAGGGGTGAGGTGTATCAAATTTCTGTATAGCCTGTAAAGCACTAGGGGAGTCTGAGACAACCACAAATGATGACACAGGCATAGATGCAATATGGATAAGTGATGCAAGAATGGCATACAATTCAGCAGTAAAAATACTAGCCGAAGATAGTAAATGCCCTCGTACGACACTGTCCGGAAACACTGCTGTGAATCCTACGCCATCAGAAGACTTAGAGCCATCTGTGTACACTGCAATGGCATGAGAATGAGAGTGGAAGTGGTAAAGAAAAAGAGAGTGGGAAGCGACTGTAGGCAGTTGGGCTTTCGAGCAAGGGAGGGAGAAAGAACAGACTTGAACAGCTGGAACTTCCCAGGGGAGTAGGGAAAAGTGAGATGCTACATGAACATAGAAAGGTGGTAATTGAAGAGAAGACAAGAGCGAATGTAGGCGAAGAGAGAAGGGACGGAATGAACAGGGGCGACGAACAAATAAAGAATGTCTACTAATATCAGTGACCATTCTATAAATGGAAGGATTGCGGAGATCATGAGAGCATACATAGTAGCGAAGGCAATGTGC
Source organism: Cherax quadricarinatus (assembly GCF_026875155.1). NCBI lineage: Eukaryota > Metazoa > Arthropoda > Malacostraca > Decapoda > Parastacidae > Cherax > Cherax quadricarinatus. Next base: position 21,086,790 of record NC_069487.1, on the reverse strand, counting down.
ATCATGGCAATTGGATAAGGATGGAACGTTCGCTTCTGTATAGAGGCTCTCAACAGGGGAGAGCGAAAAGCACCAAGGCATAAATGTAATCCTTGGTGATGAATGGGGTTAAAGCTAGAGAGAGTAGCAGGAGAGGCCGCTGAATAGATTTGGTCACCATAATCAAGTTTCGATAAAATGAGGGTGGAATGTAGGCGAAGGAGAGTTCGACGATCAGTTCCCCATGAAAGATGAGCAAGGGTTTTAAGAAGGTTCAGCCGGCTGTGACAAGTTGCCTTCAGAGAGGTAATGTGAGGTTTCCAGGATAACCTACGGTCAAAGAGGAGGCCCAGAAACCTGACTGTATCACGTTCAGGGATACGGGAGCCATAGAGGTACAAAGGATGATCAGAGATGACAGAGCATTTAGTGAAAGTAATTTGGTGAGTTTTGGTACTGGAAAATTTAAACTCATGTGTGGTGGCCCAACTGGAAACACGGTCGACCGCATGCTGGAGAGAAACTGCAATGAGGTGACAGTCAGTGCCTGCACAGGCAATAGGGGAAGTCATCAACATAGGTGATGACCAAAAATTTAAAGGAAGACTAGAGGCCAAATCATTATAGCAAGGAGAAAAAGTGTTGTTCAAGAACACCCCCCGGGGGGGAACCCCTTTCAGCTTGGAAAAAGCCCGGGGAGAGCAATTTTTAAACCCCAAAAACCCACGGAAATGCCTTCATTTTAAAAAGTTTTTTAAAGGGGAAGGAGGGGAATTCCCTTTGGGAGGCCAAAGGGAAAGGGGTTTGGGGGCCAAAAAATATTATACCTCCAATTTGTTTTAAAAATGCCTTCCAAGGTCAAAAAATATGGAAATAACTGGGGTGAATTTTTTGAAAAGGCATTACAAAACAAACTTATCAAGGGAAATTTAAAGGGGCCAGGGAAGAACGCCCTTACAAAAGCCATTTTGGGCGAGGGGAAAGAGACGTTGTTTTTCTCCAAATCCCACACTAAAGGTCTTTTTTAACCGGGTTTTTCCCTCATTTTAAAAAAACGGCACGGAAGAGCAATGGGACATAGTGGGGGGGTTTTTCATGCCTTTGGGCCCGGGTTTTTGGGGAAAAAGGGAGAAAAATGGAAATTTTTCCCCACAGTTTGTGGAAAACTCCTTGTGACCAAATAAGTTTTGAAAAGGCATTATAGGACGGGAAAAAGGCAGACAAAAGAAAAATTTTTGTACAAAATTTAATATGAATTCGCGGGTCCGCTGCCATGATCCCCAAGCTGAGAGTGTTGCCTCCAGTTCTTGAATGTAAAAGGGCACTTTTAAACTGTTCTTCTCGAGGAAAAAAGTCCAAGGGTGCTAACTCTCTGGCAGACTTTTGGGAAAAAAGGAAACGAGGAGCATGGGTTTGGACCCCTAAAATACGGACCAAAAGTTTGCCAATTTCATTGGCAAATCTAGGGGTTTGCTTATACAACAGGGCAACCCGCAGAACGGGAAAGGGGGGTTTCAGGAGAATATTACCACTCATTTTCGAATTTCCCTTTCCGGGACTGCACTATAGAAGAAGCAAGGTGAGGGTGGAGACAAATCTCGCCGGGCAAGGCGTTTAGCAACACGGAGGGGACACGGCGAGTGATCACCCCGCTTCTGCTTAAAATCAAAAAAAGGGGTTCTCTCCATGGTTGTATTTACCGGTACCTGCCCCATGCAGCTTTTTTTCAAACGATGCACAGCAAAAAGAAAGGAGCCCCCCAAAGGGGCACGCTTTTCTGAAAAATCCCTTTGCCCGAAGTTTGGGGTATAGAATGAAAACTGGGGTTTAAAACAGAGGACAAGAAGAGTTTTAAAAAGCTCATAAATGGGGAAAAAGAAGGAAAACCTCACTAAAAACATTAGTTTGAGAAAAGGGCCCAAATTTTCCCCTGATAAAAATTGCCAGTGTGGGATACGAAGAGGTGGTGAATATAAAGGGGAGTAAGAATGTTTGGGGAAAAGATCCCTGTCAAAAAAAATCCGGGAAAACGGGCCAGGTGAAGTCTAAGGCGGGCGGAGTAAGAGCAGACTGAGAAAAATCGATGCAAGGAAGTGTTGTCCGGGGATAAAAATGGGTGTGAGTACCTGTTTTAAAAAACAGGGAGGGGGGAATTTTTGGCAAGAAAAGCCTCAAACTAAATTGCCACGGAAAATAAACAGTAAACCCCCCCAGAGGAAATGAGGGGCCCTTTTAAAATCGCCAAGTAAAAGAAGCGGTGGCGGTAATGAGGGAAACCCAAGAAAGGAAAAATACCCGGAATAGAAAATTTGCCCGGAAGGAGAGAGATTTTAAAAACAGAGCGTATACCCCCTATGCAAGTGGAAAAGGGCTGCTGTGTAATGCAGCGAATTATAAAACAAAAAAACTGAGGGTTTTACAGAAAAACATTGTTTAAGAAAAGGGGCCCATTTTCATTAAAGCTTCCATCGGGAAAAGGATCGAAAAATTAAAAAATAAATTAACCTAAAAATGAAAAAGATAACGCAGATTTTGTAATTTTTGGTTCCGAAAAGCAAAACCCCAACAGGGGAAAACAGGGAGAGTAACATCTGAAGTTTCCCCCGTTCCCCTTTGGGGCTGCGTATATTCCACTGTAAATGGGCCCATGTTTGGCAATGATAAAGTACCTAAAAATCCGCAGGAAAGGGGGTTCCAATGGACAAGGGGTTAGAAAAGCCCCAAAAGCGGGGGCGGGCAGAAAACGTTCAAGCAGCGAAGGAAAGTGGCTGTGAAGAAAGGGGGGTTGCGCAGTTTGGAGGGAGGAGAAAAAAGGGAACGGAGGGGGATCAGTGCCATTGATGGTTTGGTCTCTGAAAATATATTCAGAAAATTTGCTTTAAAGTGTTTTGGAATTCAGAGACGTCGTATGGGGGGACAAAAAGGGAAAGAGGGTTTGGGGGGAGGATGAGTAAAATTGGAATTGAAAAAGGACTGTACCAAAGTAGGGGGGGGGGCGAAAGGGTGGAGGGAACTGAAGAAGCGGGGAAAGGAGACAAAAGAGGCAAAAACCGGGGAAAGGTTTGGCAGAAGGGGAAAAGAAATTTGGGGAGGAAAAACAGGGGGGGAAGGTACAGGGGCGAGGAGGAGGGCGAACCTCTACACTTGAAAAGACCCCAGTAAAGAGGGGAAAAAACCCGGGAACAGAGCAGGGAAGGTAAAATGAGGTGGGGGAAAGGGGGGGAAAGGAGGTTAAAGGACCTTTTTTTTTACTTCTGAGAAGTAGAGGGACGATTGGGAGGGGTGGCGTACGGATCTCGTGACCCCTGAAAGGGTTTTTGAGGGGGAGAACACGAAAAAGCGGAACAGACCCAGGCATTGAGGCCCAGGGCAGCAAAAGAATTAGATACAGGAGTGGCTATGGGAGAAAGGGAAAACCCCAGAGGAGGGTCGCAGAAAAAATGGGGCCCCAGAAATGGGGGGACGTTTTGAAACACTGGGAAAAAGAAAAAACGAGGTAGTCCCCTTGGGGGCGGGGATGAGAAATGCCATAAAAATAAGGGGGGCCTTCTACCCTTTTTTAGGTAACGGATTTCCCCCTCATTTAAAATAGACTTGGGAACTGCAAGAGTACGAAGGATGAAAAACCCCATGACAATTAAGGGAAGAGGGAGGTCCCATTGCAAGACTTATTAGAATTGTCATCGGGGGACCCCCAGCCCGGGGATTCGGCATAGATTTTGCATATTTTGCTGGATGGGCCAAAAAACGCCAGCCCAAATTTTTACACTGTTGCGGGTAGGGTCCCTTCAAATTTTTAACGATGTTCTGTACATAAACTGAGGAAGGGGTTTTTTAAAAGCTGTCAAAAGTTAAACGAACCCCCATTGGGTAGGGTATCGTCCCGGCCCCTGGGCAAAGGGAAAAACACAATTTCTACCCCCGAGGGTTTTGGGGAAACTTTGGGGTCCAGCGTTCAAGAAAGTCATTGCCACATGTTGGGGAATTTTGTTTTAACTATGGTATGGGGCAGAATGACGGTACAAAATTTCAAGAATTGGGGGGAATTTTTTTTTTTCAATAGGGGACAGGAACAGTATCGAAAAAGGGGAAAAAAGAGAAAGATTTATGAGCTTGGGTGCATTCTGTCATTTATTTATGCATGTAAACCCCTCTTAAGAGATGAAAGAAAAATTTTTTACCCCAAAATGGGTAAAGGGGTTTCCTTGCCAATATGTGGTCCCGGGAAAAATAGGCTTTGAGGGAAATCGGTTTTGTAAAAGTGAAGAATTTTGTCCCTTGTTTCATTCTGAAACTGAGGGGTGGAAGGGAGTGCAGGCATGTTTTTTCTTTTCTGAGAAGAAAAGAGAAGGTTTAAGAAGAACATAGCAGGGGAAAATGTCATTGGGGTTTAGGGGGGGGGACCAGAGTTGGTCCGAAAGCGGGGGAAAAGGGGCCGGGGATTCGAAAAAATTTTTCTGCACCGTAGAGGGGGAGGCTGGGAAAAATAGTCAAAAGGAAAAGCGGGGGTTTAGATAAAACGAAGGGGCTCAGTCGAACCCAGTACCTAAGGGGGGTGATGTTTAAAATTTGGGCACATGTGCAATCTTGGGAAACTTTAAATTTAGGAAACTTTTTGCCACACAGTGGGTTCATCAGTCCATACAAAGGGAATCCCTTTAAGAACAGGGGGAGAAAGAGGGTAATCAAAATCCCCCAACCTTGATCATTTTTGGCATTCCCCTCAACCCTTTAATAGAAAACGGGGATACGTGCAGAGAAGGAGCTTATAAACGTAGGCAGGGGAGGTGCAGGGAGCACAGGTGGTGTCTCATTTGTTCAAGTGGAAATTTGGTCGTGCCCAAAAAATTTGGGGGAAGTGAAAAAATCCCAAAGTAATTTAAAATCACAAGAAGTTGCATGTCTGACAGGTTTTTTAATGAATGGAATTTTTTCTTTTTTGTGAAGAGTATTAAGCAGGCAGGGCTCCATGAAGTCCCTGGCAAAATGACCACACACACTAAGAAGGGTGTTTGTTTCCTTTTCTGCACATCCGACAAATGGAGTCTCAGGCTAGCAAAAGGGGTTTGTGAAAAAAAAAAAAAAAAACTTGCCCTTGGGATTGAGGGCATGGGGTAACCCAAAAAAACACAGCTGGCACTTTGTCCTAGGGCCCAAAAAAAGGTGACAGTGATAAACCCGCACAGCTCCCATCAAAAAAAATGCATTTCGCCCAATAACTCTTACTAGTGTTGTTTTTAAAAAAATTTTAGAGAATGATTCTTAATCGTCTCTGTACCCGAATCAAACAATTTTTATTTTCCCCGGGTTTTCATGGGTTTATGCATGGAAAGGGGTGGCAAACATTGATAGCCACCTTTCTCCTCTTGGCACACTGAAAAAGCTCATACACTAAACCCTTTCCCTTTAAACCTTTTAAAACCCTTTCGATGTAGCCAAAACCCAAAATGTAAACAAAATTTAACTTGCCCCAAAAGGTGTTTTGGGGGATGGCCTTTTTCCCCTGGGTTAAAGGCTACCTTTTCAAACAGAAAAACGTCTGTGTTTTTCCAGGGACAAAGAAGTTTTACCTTTAGAGAGTTCCCGGGGGGCAAAGCCCCCCCGGCCCGGCTGTGACCCCGGCCCCCTGGTGGGTCAAAAGCCTGATCAACCAGGGGGTTTTCTGCTGGGGGTTTCATGCAAAAAAACCCAAAGTACGAGCCACAGCCCCGGTGATCGGGAAATGATTTAGGGCTTTTTCCATTCCAGCCTTTTAAGACTGCCAGGGGTTTTGTTGGGGAATCCCCCCTTTTGTTTGGGTGGGGGGCAGTTGAAAAAGCTCGGGCCCCCGAAAACTTATTTTATGGTCTTTTTAACGTCTAAATGACAACCCCGGGTTTTCTTTTGGGGGGGTGGTTCATCGTCTGCCAAGTCTTTTGCTTTCGAAGTGAGTTCGGTACTAGTCCCTCTAGGATTTTCCAGGTGTATATAATCATGTATCTCTCCCTCCTGCGTTCCAGGAATACAGGTTTAGGAACCTCAAGCGCTCCAGTAATTGAGGTGTTTTATCTCCGTTATGCGCGCCGTGAAAGTTCTCTGTACATTTTCTAGGTCGGCAATTTCACCTGCCTTGAAAGGTGCTGTTAGTGTGCAGCAATATTCCAGCCTAGATAGAACAAGTGACCTGAAGAGTGTCATCATGGGCTTGGCCTCCCTAGTTTTGAAGGTTCTCATTATCCATCCTGTCATTTTTCTAGCAGATGCGATTGATACAATGTTATGGTCCTTGAAGGTGAGATCCTCCGACATAATCACTCTCAGGTCTTTGACGTTGGTGTTTCGCTCAATTTTGTGGCCAGAATTTGTTTTGTACTCTGATGAAGATTTAATTTCCTCATGTTTACCATATCTGAGTAATTGAAATTTCTCATCGTTGAACTTCATATTGTTTTCTGCAGCCCACTGAAAGATTTGGTTGATGTCCGCCTGGAGCTTTGCAGTGTCTGCAAGGGAAGACACTGTCATGCAGATTCGGGTGTCATCTGCAAAGGAAGCACAGTGCTGTGGCTGACATCCTTGTCTATGTCGGATATGAGGATGGGGAACAAGATGGGAGCGAGTAATGTGCCTTGGGGAACAGAGCTTTTCACCGTAGCTGCCTGGGACTTTACTTGTTGACGACTACTCTCTGTGTTCTGTTAGTGAGGAAATTATAGATCCATCGACGACTTTTCCTGTTATTCCTTTAGCACGCATTTTGTGCGCTATTACGCCATGTCACACTTGTCGAAGGCTTTTGCAAAGTCTGTATATATTACATCTGCATTCTTTTTGTCTTCTAGTGCATTTAGGACCTTGTCGTAGTGATCCAATAGTTGAGACAGACAGGAGCGACCTGTTCTAAACCCATGTTGCCCTGGGTTGTGTAACTGATGGGTTTCTAGTTTGGGTGGTGATTTTGGCTTCTTAGGACCCTTTCAAAGATTTTTTATGTATGGGATTTTTAGTTTTATTGGTCTGTAGTTCTTTGCTGTTGCTTTACTGCCCCCTTTGTGGAGTGGGGCATGTCTGTTGTTTTTAGTACTGTGGGACGACCCCCGTGTCCATGCTCCCTCTCCATAGGAGGGAAAAAGGCTTGTGATAGGGGCTTCTTGCAGTTCTTGATGAACACAGAGTTCCATGAGTCGACCCTGGGCAGAGTGCATGGGCATGTCATTTATCGCCTGTTCGAAGTCATTTGGCGTCAGGATAACATCGGATAGGCTTGTGTTAATCAAATTTTGTGGCTCTCATAAAAAATTCATTTTGATCTTCGACTCTCAGTCTGGTTAGCGGCTTGCTAAAAACTGAGTCATATTGGGACTTGAGTAGCTCACTCATTTCCTTGCTGTCATGTGTAGGACCCATCTTGTTTAAGTAGGGGCCCAATACTGGTGTTGTTCTCGATTTTTATTTGGCCATAGGAGAAGAAATACTTTGTTTTTTTTTTCGATTTCATTTATGGCTTTTAGTTCTTCCCGCGATTCCTGACTCCTAAAGGATTCTTTTAGCTTAAGTTCGTGCTTGCTATTCTCTGACCAGTGTCTCCCCCACGCATTTCAGATATATTGACCTCTTTTAGCCGCTCTGTTATTCTTTTCCGTCGCCTGTAAAGGGAGCGCCTTTCTCTTTCTATTTTACATCTACTCCCCCTTTTTCTTAGAGGAATAAGCCTTGTGCATACAAACGAGTACCACCGAGTTAATCTGTTCTAGGCATAAGTTGGGGTCTGTGTTGCTTAGTATATCTTCCCAAACTTATATCGGTTAGGACTTGGTTTACTTGGTCCCCCTTTTATGTTTTTGTTATTGAAGTTAATTTGGTGAATTTCTCCCCCGTGACTAAACTCATTTTGTCGGTCTGGGGCTCCACGCTACATGTCTGAACCCCAATTATGTTGTGATCTGAGTATATTGTTTTTGATATGGTGACATTTCTTATCAGATCATCATTGTTAGTGAAGATGAGGTCTAGTGTATTCTCCAGTCTAGTAGGCTTTTATTATTTGCTGGTTTAAATTGTATTTTGTGCAGAGATTTAAAAGCTCGTGTGCGTGTGAGTTTCATCAGAGCTGCCTCCTGGTGTTATTACTGCAACAATATTATTTGCTAAAATTCCTCCATTTTAGGGGCCTTAAGTTGAAATCCCCCAGGAGCAAGATGTTTGGGGGGCAGGAGCTGGAAGATTTTCTAGACATTGGTCAATTTTTAACACTGTTCCTGGAATTGCGGGATTTTTGCATCCAGGTTTGTAACTCCCACAATGACTAGGTTTGGTTCTCGACCTTTACTGCTAAAACTTTCCACACATCTTTTGGGGCATTTACAGTTCTTGCAAACAAGTGACTCTACAATGTACGGGCCAACCCCCCCTTTTGCCTTTCACTCTGTCACACTTATTTTGTAACCTGGATCCATATTTCTTTGCCAAGTGACCTTTAAGGGGTCCAGTGAAAGCAGCGAACTTTTGCCTTTGCCTCGCAACAGTCCCCCGGATGAAGGTTTTTTTTGTTGTATTTTTGCGGCTTTAGACCCTTTTATATTTGCAAAGAAGAATTTAGGGACTGGGGTATTTTTGGGTACGGGGGGTTTTTTTTTTCCCGGGGCATTATATCTGTATCTGTTGGTTTGGAGTGGAGGCCATCGACGGGGGTTCCCACTCCAGAATGACGGTTTGGTTACGTTTTCTCCCATTTCCGCCAGTTTTTTTTCCTTCCTGGCAAAAAAAAAAAAACCTCTCCCTCTTGAGGGGTTTTGGGGCTACCCAGGTTTTCCCAGGGCCTGGATGTTTGAATCTTTTTTTTCCCCTTTAGATGGTATGCCTGGCAATTTAATTTATAGCACAGTTTTTCCTGTACTGAAGGGGTACACAGTTCGGGGGTAAAAAAAGCTTCAGAAGGAGTTTGCTTTTCCCTGTTTCATAGGGGCATGGCATTTTCTGGGTGGTCATAGTTGCACGTCCCATCTTTTTTTTCCAATTTTCCCATCCCAGCAAAAAACCGGTGCATAGTATTGCACAGGCTTGGTTTCCGTTTCCTTGGTTTCTGTGACTGTTTTTCCCTGTTGGTGCATGTTTCCCTGTTTTATTTTCTATCCCCCTACACCAACAATGGAGCTCCCACCAGTTTTTTTTGTAATATACCTCACTTTTGCAGGGGAGTCCCTTTTTTTGCTTTTTCCCTGGGGGTATTTCTTTTTTGTAATATTGGTTTTATCTTATCTTTGACTACACTTGTTTCCCTACTAGGGCTCCTGTCCCCATAGGTCATTTAAATTATTCCTTCCTGCGAAAAAAATTCCCGACACCGGAAAAATCCCATTTAAACCATTACTGTCCCCCAGGACAGCATCTCCAGCTTCCCATTACTGTCTCCCGGACAGCATCTCCAGTTAAACCATTACTGTCTCCCGGACAGCACCTCCACTTCACCATTACTTCTCCCAGACAGCATCCAGCTTCACCATTACTGTCTCCCAGGACAGCACTATCACCCCACATTTACTAAATACCAGACATCATCTCCAGCCTTACAGTTTCTGACTACATGGCCCAGTATCAAGGGCAGTACCTTTCAGCCCAGATTTTTTTATTTTCCCATCTTTGTAGAAAGCTTCCAGGTTTTCTATGAAAGCAGCTTTGATTTTAAACCTCTTTTAATACCCTTGTGATTTACCACAGATTTACTCTTTTGGGAAAACCCAAAAAAACTTCCGTTTTAATACTGCTTGAAAACTAGTTCTTGGATACTGCCAAGGGGCGTGAACCAATTTTCCCCAAAAATGAAAAATTATGCATTGGAAGCCCCTTTTTTGACTGACCAAGACTACACACAGCTTTTATATGATTTGAATGTTATTTACTGCAATTCTACTACAAACCCCTTGAATATTCTATTAAAACCTCCTTAAATGAAGCTCTAGCTATTTTTTTCGTTTCTAACTGTTTTTTTATATTTTGGGCAGCTTTCCGTGCACGTTTTTGATATATTTAATGTTTTTGTTTATAAGGGGGCCCACAACCCCACCGTTTTTCAGTCTGCTTTTTTGTCCAACGAAACCGTTTGAAACCGTCAAGGGTTCGGACCAGCAAGGGTTTGGGCCAGTCGATCTGATCATCGTGGGCACTTTTTTAAACCATACGCGGGGATTTTAGCAACAAAAGAAGGATCTACTGGAAATTATCTACCCCAGAATTGTGATTTGACTGATACAAAAATATAATTGCGTGTTGAAGAGCCGGGGGCGCTGGCAGCTCCTACAATGACGAACTCGACCTCAACCCCTTTTTTATCAATCCTGTATCTACTTTTCTATTTTTTTTTTTTCCCTCTCCACCACAATAAAAAGCTATATTATCACATAGTTGACTGGGGCAAATTTTGGGGAAGGACGCTTTTCGGAGTAATAATTGCTTTTCGTTGTTATATTTCGAAACCCGGTAAATACAGGGGTTTTAGAATCACAGTATATTCGGGATTTTAAGAAAAAAAAAACAAAGAAAGTCACCCACTCCACAAATACCATTATAATACTGGTTTGTTTCTACTAAAAACACTGTATTCTGCATTTACTGGGATCCTAGATTAAGCGAGACACTAGCGGCCAGGAAAAATTTTTGAAAACAGCTGCCTGTGGGAAGTTTCCTTTTGGGGACTTTTGGCACCCGCCTCTATAGGGTTACACTTCATTTTCAAATTCACCTTTTTCAATGACACTTTTGCCTTTAAATCAATATCTAGGGGCCACTGTAGGGATACACTATACACTATGTATACTCAATGTTTTCGGGGAGACTTTCTTTCCTCTGACACGAAAGTTCAATTTTTTTATTTTTCCACACGGGACACAGGCCAAACAACCCTAAAAAATTTTAAAAATTGGGAACCCCCACAGGGAGCTTTTCTCATTCCACACTTTCAATATTCTAATTAATGCATTACTTAATGCAATGCCTAGTCACCCCCCATCTTTAAATGTGATTATTTTTTGCTGATGATATAATGATTCAAAACCACCGTTTCCCCCAAAAACCCCAAAAACTTTTTTAAAAATAAAGTACTACCCCTCGTGTCGGGAAACCGGGGAAATTGGGTTTAATCCCCTACTGAAAAAAACAAAGATACTCAATAGGCGTCCCCCGACAGAGAGGCACATTTTCGTCAGACCCCTTTCCCTGATGGGTCTTTTCAAAGAATATGTAAGCAGATAAAATTTAACTGGGCTTTGTTTTTCCCCACTATTTGGGACCTTTTTTGTAACAAATTTTGGTCCCCAATAAAAAAGGAAAGACTAAGAGCACTTAAAAGTTGTGGCTGGGTTTAAACCCCAGGTTTGGTGCTAATGTTAAAATTGTAAAAATATGAATCTTCTTATATTAGATCTTTGGGTTTATTATGCTGCGCCACTACTTCTCTTGTGGCCCGACTGGAAGCTTGGGGCTGGAAAAACTGCAAACGAAGCAATGAGGATCTTTTTTAGGATCCCCCTCTTACTGCCAAAATTTTAAATATGAAAAAAAGAACTTATATTCCAAGCATCAAGTCGTGTTACTGAAAAAAATATCCAAATTTGGGGGTTTAAATTTATGCTCAGGCAACTCTTCAAACCCCGCACAGAAGCCCTCCAAACTTTCCTCAGCACTGTAACACTCCTCCGAGGGAAACAAAAAAACGGGAAAACCGACCTCCGCATAAATCAATACATGATCTATGTCAAGTAAGGCAACAGCGGCATTTTCTCCGCTCCATGGAAAAATTTATTTCCAAATTCCAAACTACCATCCCCCCATTTCCCCCCAAACAAACTTCTTAAATCACAACCAAAACTTCGCCTTGAACCCCAAAAAAGGAGGCCTTAACTTATTGAAAATTTTAGCCCAACACAGCAAAAACACTCTCTGAAAAATTATTTACGTTTGGGGTTTTCTGTTAAACCAATCCACTGGTGCCCGGGTTTTAGGGGCCTTTTGTTGTCGTACAGAGATGGCTTTCTTAAAGAAATTGGAGCACGCATCAAAAATTTGGCCCTTTCAAACCCTTTCAGCAGAACTTTTTTCCATATTTCCTTGCACGAAATCATCTATGTACAAAGATTGACATTTTAAATTTGAAAACGATTCTCTGTCACCCCAAAAAATGCTCTCACTCATTAAGCAAAAAATTTGGGTGGAAAGCTTGTTTCAGAAGCCAGACATAATATGGAAAGTTTTGTGGACAGGGGAGTCAGAGTCACATGCTGTGGTTTCCTCTCAAAATTGGTCTTCGGGTTTGCATGATAAACTGAAAAATTTGGCTAAGCTTTTTATGCTTTCAAAAGGGGGAGAGTTTAAACAATCTTGGCTTGTCGGGTAGGGGTTTGGGAGAAAAAATTAATACGAAAAGAATTTTCAACTAAATTTTTTATGGACTTAAGCTCAGGGGGATTTAAAACCAGTATCCATCTATCATCCCTTCCATCATTCAGGAGGGGCCCAAATTTTAAAGGTGCATCCAACAAGATAAGTAGACTCTTGGGGGCCCTACTGAAATGCCCGGGTCCGGGTGGGGTTCAATATCTTTGCAGGTTAAAAACAAACCCCCCACCAGATGTAGACCAAAAAGAAAAGGAAACTTTGCCCGATGGAAATTTTTTGTCACAACACCCGGGGTCATTATGTACTGGGGTTGGGGATTTAAAAATTTTTGAATTTTTTAAAAAAAACTCACTTTAAAAATTTTTCAAGAAATGGCTAAGTATTTTATCCCCCCAGTGGTATATTACAGACCATTCTGGGAAATAACCCGACTTTGCTAGCGTAAAAAAATGCATTTCCCCAAAGTGTGCATGTGTGGGTGTGGTGTGTGGGGTGTGTTGTGTGTGGGTTTTGTGTGTGGGGTGGGGTTTGTGGGGTGTGTGGTTTTGTTTTGTTTTGTTTTTTGTTGTGTGGGGTGTTTTGTTTGTGTTTGTTGTGTTTTGTGTTTTGTGGTGTGTGTTGTGTTTTGTGTGTGTGTGGTGTGTTTGTGTTTTTGTGTTGTGGTGTGTGTTGGGGTGGGGTTTTTGTTTTGTGTGTGTGTGGTTGTGTTTTGTGTGGTGTTTGTGTGTTTTGTGTGTGTGTGTGTGTTTGGGGGTTTTGTGTTTGTGTGTGGTGTGTGGGTGTGTGGTTTTTTTGTGTGTTGTGTGTGGTGTGTGTGTTTTTTTTGTGTTTTTGGGGTGTGGGGGTGTGGTGTGTGTGTTGTTTTGTGTGTGGGGTGTGTGTGTGTGGTTTTGTGTTTGTGTTTGTGTTTGTTTTGTTGTTTTGTGTGTGTGAGTGGGTGGGGGTTTTGTGTGTGGGGGTTGTGTTTGTTTGTGTGTGTGTTTGTGTTTGTGTGTGTGGTTTGTTTGGGGTTGTGTGTGTGTGGTGTGTGTGTGTGTGTGGTTTTTGTTTGTGTGTGTTTTGGTTTTTGGTGTGTGTGGTTTGTGTGTGTGGGGTGTGTGGTTTTGGGGTTTGTGTTTGTGTGTGTGGTTTTTGTGTGTGTGTGGGTGGGTGTGTGCATTCCCCCTAGTTTAGGGTTGCAGGGGGCGAGTCCAAACTCCTTGTGTGTGGTTGTGTGTGGTGGGGTGTGTGTTTTTTGTGTGTGCTTTTTGTGTGCGTTGTATGTGTATAGTGTGTACTCACCTAAATTTTTCCCCACCCCATTTGTGGTTGCCCGGGGTCCATCCTAGCCCTGGGCCCCCCTCTTCACCGGGGTTTCTACTAGGCCCTCTCTCTCCCCGCTCCATGACTTTTTCAAACCTCGTCTTAAAAAAATGTGTATGGTTCCCTGCCTCCACTACCATTTTCTAAGGGTATTTCCCCGGCCTTTACAACTCTAGACTGAAGAAATACTTTTCCCAATATCTCTCTGACTCATTGTGTCTTTTAACTTCCCCAAATTGGGGGGCCTCCCTTTTTTTCTGTTCCCCCCCCCCGGAACATCCTGCTTTGTCCACCTTTCCCATTCCCCGCAGTATTTTTTTAAAGCGTTATCATTCTCCCCCCCGACCCTCCGGCCCCCATGTCGTCAGGGGGGATTTCCCTTTAAACTTTTTTCATTTGGGCATTCCCCTTACTCTGGAACTAAAACCCCGGGCGCAAACCCCTTTTTTTACTTTCTCTAGTTTCTGACGTGCTTTATCAAGTGCGGGGTTCCCCAAAAAGGGTTGGGTGCATACTCCCTTTTTGGGGCCCGACATACACGGGGTTTAAATGTCCCTTAAGGGTTCCTTTCAAAGGGGATCGGAATGCTGTTCTCAGGTTTGCCCCGGGGGCCCCTATCTGGGAGCAGTTTTTTTTTTTCCCGATTGATTTGTTCTTCCGGGACATCTCGGGTTATACTCAAACCCCCAAAACTTTCTCCGAGTGAGGTTTGCAAACCCTTTTGGGCCCCCTTCCTATACCTGTCTGTGGTCTTTTTGTGCCCTTCCCCACCTTTATGACTTTGCAAATTTTGGGAGGGTTAAATTCCCAGAACCATTTTCTTGGGCCGGGTCCAGTCTGCCCGGGCTCTTGGGAAGGGCCCGCCTGGTCCTCATCAGAATTTTTTCTCCTCAAATTTAAATTTTACATCATCTGCAAACAGGAAAACTTTTGACTAACTCTTCCCCTCATGTCGTTCAAATATTTCCAAAAAAAAGCAAATGGTCCAGGACCGACCCCCCGTGGGGCCCCCCGCCCCCGTCACAGGTGCCCACTGTGGATACCTCATTTCGTACCATGACTCGTTTTTGCCCCCCGCAGGTATTCTCTGATCCATTGCAGTGCCCCCTTTTTGTTATAAACCCTGATGCTCTAGCTTCTGCACTAATCCTTTTTAGGGAAATGTTCAAAGGCCTTTTTGGGAGTCCAAGAAAGATGCAATCCAAACCCCCCCTCTCTCTCTTGTCTTTCTTCTGTTTTTTTTTATTTATAAAACCCAGAAGGTTTGTGAAAACAAAGGGTTTGCCCCTTTCCCCGGGAAACCTTGGGTGGGTTGGGATTTATACTCCGTTCCGTTTTTGGTGCTCCAACCCCTCTCCTCCTGAAAAATCTTTTCCATAATTTTTTCATACTATTAAAACTCAATGGGCACAGGTTTTATAGGTTTTGTGCCTCTTTTCTGGCTCCTTTTTTTTTTAAAAGGGGGAAATACATTTGCCGTCTTCCATACCTCAGGCAGTTCCCCAGTTTCCAGGGATGTGTTGAAGATTGTGGTAAGTGGCACGCACAACATATCTGCTCCCTCTCTAAGGACCCCCCGGGGAGATGTTGTCCGGTCCATTGCCTTTGAGGTATCGATGTCCCTTAGCAGTTTCTTCACCTCCTCCTCATCAGTATGTATGTCGTCCAACACTTTTTGGGTTTGTATTCCTTGCTGGTGTCCCCATCTGGTCTGTCCCCCAGAGTCCTTCCTGTCTCTACTGAAAATACTTCCTTTAAAAATCTCGTTGTTGAGCTAGATGAGTGTGTGTGTGTGTGTATGAGTGGGTGTGTGTGTGTGTGTGTATGAGTGTGTGGTGCATGTGTGTGTATGAGTTTGTGTATGTATGTGTGTGTGGGGTGTGTGTGTGTGTGTTTATGTGTGTGTGTGTGTGTATGAATTTGTATATGTGTGTGTGTGTGTGTGTGGTGTGACTCAACAACCCAATATTTGCACCAATATTATTATTATAATCAAGGGGGAAGCGCTAAACCCGGAGGATTATACAGCGCCTGGGGGGGGATGTGGAAGGCATTCAGGCTTTTTTTCGGGGAACTGGAGCACAGATCCAATTCCCAAAATCAAGAGCCCCTCACCAACATCAAGGAACCCTTTCCCTTTAGGGGTTTGCAACCAATAATCACTACAGTTGTGACCGGGTGTGGAAGTGTGAATTGCTCATTACACTATAATTTGTTCATGATTGTAGCCATGTATAAACGTAAGTAACCATTCTTACAGAATTCATTACCTTTGTAACTTGTGAGTTCATTACCTTTGTAACTTGTGAGTTCATTACCTTGTACCTAGTTCAGCCATCAAAACTTTGGGGCCCAGTCCCTGGACCCATTACGTACCTCTGTAATCTGTAAATACCTTTGTAACTTGTCATGATTGTGACTAGACCTACCTGGAGTTCATTACCTTTGTAATTCGTGAGTTCATTACCTCTGTAACTTGCTCAGCTATCAAAACTTTGGAGTCCAGTCCCTGGACCAATTATGTACCTCTGTAATCTTTTGACTACCGCCCACAGGATGGGTATGGGGTGCATAATAAACATATTAAACTAACTCCCATCCCACCATACCATCTGCATCATGCACCTCAACTCCTCCCTATACCCCCAGCAGGACAAACATTTATTGCTTTCCCAGAAGTTCTCTTTGTCTTTAGAATACCAGTAAGGATATGATACATTACAATATAGAGATCTAAAAATTTTTAAGTGGGGTGTAAAACCTAGTTGGGTAGACCAGCGGATGTTTTAAATTCGACTGAAGAAACTGTGCAGACAAAACGTTTCGGAATAAAAATATATGTAATGCACGTGTGTTTTACCCGTCACCATAGTAACTGTTTGTGTTGGCAGGTCGGGAGCTCGAAGGAGCTGTGTAGAAGGTCGATGGTGGAGAACTTGAGTTACGAGGAGACGGGCAGAGAGGCCTTCAAGATGGGTCCTGCAGGATGCAGAAGGGGTTCACAGAGCTGTCTTCTACATTATCAACGTCTTCCTTGTTATTACACAGCTCGGATTCTGTTGTGTCTATTTTGTCTTCATCCCCCAGAACATCCACGTGTGATTGAGAGAGAGAGAGAAAAGGAGAGAGAGAGAGGAAGAGGAGGAGAAGGGAGGAAAGAGAGAGAGAAGAGAGGAGAGAGAGAGAGAGAGAGGAGAGAGAGAGAGAATTAGATTATAGTTACCACGAAGGGGTCAACGCCCCACAGCCAGGCCTCATTTTTTTCTTTTAAGTTGGAACGCAATTAACAATACCTTTTACCATCAGAGTGGATCAGTTACTGACAAGTGTGTCCTCTTGTTTCTTTTGTCAGGCAGTGAAGTGCATGACTCCCGCTGGTACCCAAAATCTCCATCTTTAACTACATGGAGATGATGATCGGCCTCTCCCCTTATATCCTACATCCCCAACATCAAGGTGAGAACATGCATCCCTTTGAGTATTGTTATTTCTCAGAGAAAATTACCGACATTTAACTTCATTACATAAAGACTTGTTCTGTGGTGCCTCTTGTATGACCCGTGTTTAACTCAACACTTTCTTCTGAGTTAAGGTAAAATTTATGCTCCCCCTCCAATCTATTGTTTGAGTCAATTTACTGTATGCAGGATATCGCTCCCCCCAGCAAGTTGAATGACCTGGACAAAGTAAAAGAGGTATGCGTTAAACCTAGTAAGTATGAAAAGCGCCCACCAGGCGAGGGGGAGTGAATCTGGTAAGTGGCAATTTAAGAGGCAGACCCAGGGGCTAAAACTCGACCCCCTTGGGAGCCACAACACACACACCTTCAATTTAGCATACATTATTACATTTACGAAAGAAACACACACAGTGTGACTTGTAAATGGTCCAAGTCGGACCGAAATGTAGTCGTCAGCTCCACTCTTCTACATGCGGGTTACTTGTGCATCGTTCCAGTCACGGTATTGTGCCTTTTTTTATTATTTACGAAAGAAGTTCTAAACTCGTAGTTGCCATACAGTCCCTGAGGAATGGGAGGCATCAAGGACCCTCTCTTAAGGGGGTCAGTGTAATGGCAACACAGGAGGGCGAAGTTCTAAACTCGTAGTTGCCATACAGTCCCTGAGGAATGGGAGGCATCAAGGACCCTCGCTTAAGGGGGTCAGTGTAATGGCAACACAGGAGGGCCCCGCTTATACGGCAAAAATCGCTGTGAAGTGAATCATAGCCTTTTTGTTTTAAATTGCAAATGCATATACAGCCCCCTTACTTACAAAAAATATTTTCCCCCCCTTAGCTTATAGAAAAGGGGTTAAATATATTTATGTAAAAAGTCTAATAAATGAAGAATGAGAATAATTTAGAAGTGCTGCAATAGTGAAAAACCCCTGGAAAAAAAAGTGCTTTAAAGTAGAAGGAGTAGTATAGTAGTAGTATAGTAGAGTAGTAGTGTGGTAGAGTAGGGTAGTATTAGTAGTAGTGGTAGTATATAGAGTAGTAGAGTAGTAAGTGGTAGAGTATAGTGTATAGTTAAAATAGTAGTAGTAGTATGGTATGGTAGTAGTAGTATTTGAGAGGGGGGTAGTAGTAGTGGGAGAGTAGTAGTAGTAGTAGTGGAGTATAGTAGTAGTATAGTATAGTAGTAGTGGGAGTATATAGTAGTAGTAGTATAGTAGTGAAAATAGTATAGTGTAAGTAGTAGTAGTTAAGGGGTAGTAGTATGGTAGTATGTAGATATAGTGGTTGTAGTATATAGTAGTAATAGTAGTAGTGTATTTTAAGTGTAGTATATAGTAGTAGTAGTAAAATAGTAGTAGTAGTAGTTTGTAGTAGTGGTAGTAAGTATAGTAGTAGTAGTATAGTATGGTAGTAGTATATATAGTAGTTAGTAATAGTAATAGCAGATAATAGTAATAGAGATAAATTAATGCAGTAGTATAAGAGTAATAGTAATAATAGAAAGGTAGTAGTATAACATAATAGTAATAATAGTAGTGGTAATAATAGTAGTGGGAATAAATGATAATAAAGTATGTAGTAATAAAATAGTAGTAGTAATAGAAATAGTAGTAATACTAGTACAAAGGGAGTATGATGTAGTAATAGTAATAGCATAGTAGTAAAGTAAAGGAAGAAGTATAACAGTAGCTAATAATAGCAAAGTAGTGATAAAATAGTAGTAGTAAAAGTGATGGGAAACAGCAGTAACAGTAATAGTGGTAAAGAGTAGCAGTAATAAGTGTAACAACAGTAGTGAGTAGCACTTAATAACAATAATAATAATAATTTTAATAATTTAAAAATTATTTTTATTATTAATCTAATCAAATTAAGTTCTAAAAAACAAAGGGTCATCAATTCTGTGGCAAAAAATAGAGTAAGAATGAGAGCACGAGAGTAAAGAGAGTACAAGAGAAAATGAAGATACAGAGTAAAAGAGAATACGGGAAAATAAGAATGAAGATAAAGTAAAAATGAAGATACGAGATAAAATGGAGATCAAGTAAGAAAAATGAG